>CM038793.1:154203821-154263297 GCA_021764765.1 Vicia sativa | reverse complement strand
AGCAACTCGATTTTCAAAAATCATTTAAAATGAATTTTCAAAACAATGAAATCGCCACCTAATTTTATTTGTTCTAGAAAGAACGGGAAATATAGATAAACCCACAAAAATTGGATAAGGCGGTCTACAAGACCAAAAAGCATGGATTCGGAGTCGGTTACGCAAGAGGAAGGTATTAGCACCTCTACGTCCATCGACTCGATGGGACCCATTTAGTTCAAATGTGTTTGTGTGTGTAATCGCTAATTTCTATGTCATGAATAAGGAAGGGCGTTGTTTATTATTATTTTGAGTTTGACACGGTTTAAAACCGCGGCTCACGTATTCCCGTGCAATGGGAAAGTCAAACCCGTAGTTCTTGTTGAAAATGTCTTGGATTGTTTGTATTGATTTTAGAAGAAAATGTTTTGATTTTTGATAATCGCATATGAGCGAAAAAGGATTTGAATGTGTTGAATTGATTTTAATGGTAGATGACAAGTACCAAACGCGGATACCTCTAACGATTCGACATCGAGATTGGTGATTGAGGTCAACCGATCTTCTCTCATCCAAAATCTTTATTATGAAAGGAGTGTGAAACAAAGTTCACTTTTATTAAGTGTTATGGAATAAAGTATTTAAGTCATTGGGTTACCCTCTAATGGCCCAAATATTTTACATTTTAATTAAATCGCTGGGCGAACCTCTAACAATTTAATTAAGTACCATAACACTATATTTTTTTTTTTTGTAGAAAATTGATTTTGAAAACAAATTCAATTAATTAATTTAATTTGAAAGTGTTTTAAATGTTCAAGTGTATGGAATAAAGTATTCGAGTCATTGGGTTTCTCTAATGGCCCAAATATTTTACATTTTTAATTAAATCGTTGCGAACCTCTAACAATTTAATTAAGTACCATAACACTATTTTGAAAATTGCGGCGTTGGACGTAGAGAAATGATATTTCGGGTTATGGTTAACCAAGTATATGGACTTGATTAATCATGAGACCCTGGTGCATGGTGATTGGTATATGGACCAATTATTTTTCGGGTTATGATTAATCAAGGCAACGAGGGCCTTAATTAACCTCGTGAGGATGGCCATGCCCATCCCCAACCATGAGACCCTTAGAGAATTTGGTGTGGGTAACAAAAATAAGAGAGAGAGCGAGCGTGTGTTGTTTTTATATTAATGTGAGAGCGGAGTGTGCAATCGCGAAATAAACATGCAAGGACAATGTAATAGCGAAAAATAAAAGAAAATAAATTAACACACAATACAAAATCGGAATTTAAATAATTATTAGTATAGATATTCTTTTACTTGATGAAAAATCAATTAACAATTTAATTGGTAATTCAACAAATAAAAAACTACCATATGCCAAAATATTATTTAATACATCATTATATAATAAAAAAAACTTGCATAATATTAATTTTAAAGAGAAAAGTTGAGAAATGGGCCTGATTGGAGCTTTAATCTGAGGGTGTAGATAGCAATCTGAGCCCAAGCCCAAAAATGCTGCTGGATCTTGTATGAGATGCTCCATGAATGCAGAGTGTGGTCCACCATTCTGGATCGTCGGATCTGGACCTCATCAGATCTGATGGTTTGATGCAGGAGGGTGCAAAATATATACCATGGACGTGTATACACCAGATTTCGAAATAAACCAAACAGGTGGTGACAAGTGTCACCACCTGGACTAACCACCAAGACCAATCATTCTTGCAACTAATATCCTTCTAAACTCATTTTTAAACTATGAACTATAGAAATAAATAATACTAACTATAATTAAATAAATAAAAACTAATACTGATATAAAAATGAAAACAAAATCAATTCATTATTTTTTATTTTATTAACTAAAGAAAACTAAATCAGTTTTTATAAACAAAAAGTAAAATTAGTTTGTAAACAAAAATTAATTTACTAACTAAGTTATATTTCAACTTAAACCTTAATATTATAAAAACTGAAATTAAATCTATAAAACTAAAACTTAATGTATATATTTTAAACAAAACAAAAAAAGGATTAAGTATGATTGTCTAATCTAAATGAAGAAAAAAGAAATCAACCTCACTCATCTTTCACTTCTCTCTTCCACCGCCTCTCTCACGACCACTTGTCCTCACACGATCGTATCATCTCTCTCGCCCTCCCGCCGCATGTCTCTCTCTCGGTGTTCCGCGATTCTCACCGCTTCTCTCGACGCCACGATCGCCTCATCGGGTTCATCTCCTGCTTTCCGACCCATCTCCGCGATCTCGATCTCATCCTCTCTTCTCGATCTATACCTCATCCTTTTGATTTTTCCGAAAACTTGTTTGTTTTGTGTTTGCTGCATCGAAAGGGAAAGGGAAAGTGAACCCTAAATCCTAATCGGTGAAATCGATGTCGTTAGGGGATGATACATGATGAAGACGGCAAAACGCAAAGAAAAGAGAGCTTATGGTGATGATTCGAAGGTTGGAACGGCGGCGGATGGCGGTGTATAACCGCAACCCCGGTGAGACCTTTCTATTTACCTTGAGTTTTGCCTATGTTGCCTCGTGTTTTCTCTTTCTGAAGGATCTTTTTTTCTGGAAAATGATGATGATGCTAGTTAGATGGATGTTGTTCTGGTTTTTCGTTTGAATGTTGTTGGTTATCTTTCTGGGTTGATGATGAACACTGTTATATTTCTGGGTTTTGGCTTGGCAATCTATAGTATGCGTTAGGTTTTGTTTCGATGGATTTCGCTAGGGTTTATGAACAGTTGTCTTCGCTTTTGTTATAAACTTAATGTTTATATAACGTCAGCCGGTTTAGGTTTTGTTCGATCTTTGAAAACAAACCTTTTGCTTGATGGGCTTGCATCAATTTGTATTGGGTGATAGTTTTGATATGCTTAATTGTTATCAATTCGATATGTGGCGCTCGTGTTGTACGATATGTTGGTCGTTTGATGCATTGTTTATGGTAAAACTTGCCCGAAAAAGGTGTATACTCTTGTTCCCTCGCATAAACCACAAGACTCATGCCAAAACTGCTTTGAAAACTGCTTCTCTTCTTTCCACACCTCCTCATAGAACCAAGGGTACACCTTGAGGATTTGCAAGCGAGTTTATGGTCGATGATTCGCTATGAGGCCGGTTTTGAACGATTGAAACCCTTGCACAACTCGATTCGGAAAGAAAATCCTAATGATGAGATAGATTATGTATTCTCTTGTATTATGTTTATGTTTGATTTCTTGATCATTTGCTAATCATATTCTTTGCTTTGTTTTCATGAATTGCAAATGACGGTGAGGATGGATGGTAGAAAGAAAGCTTTGAGGAACACAAAGGCGTAACCAAGACCCTTGAAAAGCTTGAAGCGCTTTAAGGAACATCAAGTTTTAAAGGAAACTCTTCATGTAGTTTAGAACCAAGCTTGTATTAATTAGAGTGCATTGTAATTCAAATTTTGCAATTTGCATTTGAGGATTGACAACTTGTAACACATGTATCTAGACCTTGCATTCTTGTATAATAAAAGAATAATTTGAAACCTCGAATTTTTATGAATACAAGATTGAGAATTATGTATCGATTTGAGTTCTAGTTTCAAATTCTTGAATACTACTAATGTGATCTTCAATGTTGTAGCATTTTGTGCATGAAAGTTGAAAATTCATGATGAACCAAACATTCCAAAAAAATTGTCATGAACCAAAATTACTTTGGTTAAAACAAATCATGTTGAAGTTTTGATTAGAAATATGCATTCAATTCCAATGTATGACCTTGATTCATGTTCTAAAAAAAAATGAGGTCTTGAAAGAACTATGAATGGAATTTGAATATGCATTCAATTTTCTAAATCCTCCTTCGAACTCAATAATACACATTATAAAAGCTTTGAACTTGGATCAAAAAACTCGAATCCAAGTTATCTTGTAATTAAATTAATCCCATTTGAATTTCCTGCCACAAAGTTTCCATTCTTATCCATTCTCGTAGAAATTCGGAGCCTTTGCTTCCTCGAGACAAAAATTGAAACCTAAGTTTCAAATGGAACCTTTGATCAAAAACCTTAGTCAACTTGACGATTTCATCTTTTTTGAATTAATCGATAGGTTCCACTTGAAAATAATGGAATCATCAACGTATTTCCAAATCGACCCATATTCAGCAGTGGAGTAAAAATTCGGAACCAAACGAATTCCAAAAGGAAGCTTCTAGTTTTTTTTTCATAGAATGCCCCGAATCTTGTGAGCGATGAACGCGACAGGAAAAGATCTCAACATGCGGCACCCGACGCTCAAATCTTGCAAACAAACCTCCGGACGAACATTTTACATACATCGCCTATCGCCAAGAACGAACAAAGTTGACGAGCAAACCGAATGCACTAGAATTTGAATTGTTGATCAATAATCGGATAATCATAATCCACCCTTTTACATCTTGAACAATGAACTTGAAACAACAACAAAAACCAAACTCGTGATGAATTGATCTCTTGAATCAGGAGGTAATGATATTTAATATAACAAAGCTCCATAGTTCCATCAAGAATGTACTATTCAATTCAACAATCGAACACCAAGCCCCGAAAGCCGATAGATATGAACGAATAAGATTTAACATTAAACCTCGTCATTTTCAAATATCCCAAATTGGTCGAAAACACCGCGCCTTTCTCGCTCAAGAGAAATCTTTGGGAATCAACTCCAACCGTAACCATAAACCCCGTGATATGAATGCATGTGAGTGTTATGATAAATGCGAAGCCTAAACCAGATATAACCGAGATAGGAGGGCAAATTTTGGGTGCAATAGTTTTATTTAATCATCTTAAACCCAGTGAGATTGGTGCTAGCCTTCGAGCTTTCAAGGTAGAAGAAGATTAAATACTACAAGAACCCAAAAATTTGCGCTCCGAAGAACAAGTATAAATGTTTTTTTTTTGCATTTTTTTTTTGACAATTTTGACTTTCTATATTTTTTTGTGATTTTTTGAACAAAGGATTTGAACAGTAGATTCGTATGTCGTAAGGATATTAGACATACATCGAAAGAGATCGATCAAGACGACTCCAACAAATGTTTCGAAATATACATGCCCGGTAAGGATATTGACACATAAAGATCGAATATACATGTTCGGTAAGGATATTGAACACATATAGAGAGCATATGTCAGGTAAGGATATTAGACATACATCGGAAAGAGACCGATCAAGACGACTCTAACAAAGGTTTCAAATATACATGTCCGTAAGGATATTGGACACATAAGGATCGAATATACATGTTCGGTAAGGATATTGAACACATAGATAGCATATGTCGTAAGGATATTAGACATACACCGAAAGAGACCGATCAAGACGACTCTAACAAAGGTTTCGAAATATACATGTCCGGTAAGGATATTGGACACATAAAGATCGAATATACATGTTCGGTAAGGATATTGAACACATATAGATAGCATATGTCAGGTAAGGATATTAGACATACATCGAAAGAGACCGATCAAGACGACTCTAACAAAGGTTTCAAATAATACATGCCCGTAAGGATATTGGACACATAAAGATCGAATATACATGTTCGGTAAGGATATTGAACACATATAGAGCATATGTCGTAAGGATATTAGACATACACATGAAAGAGACCGATCAAGACGACTCTATCAAAGGTTTCAAATAATACATGCCCGTAAGGATATTGGACACATAAAGATCGAATATACATGTTCGGTAAGGATATTGAACACATATAGAGCATATATCGTAAGGATATTAGACATACACATGAAAGAGACCGACCGAAGACGACTCTATCAAAGGTTTCGAAATAATACATGCCCGGTAAGGATATTGGACACATAAAGATCGAATATACATGTTCGGTAAGGATATTGAACACATATAGGGAGCATATGTCAGGTAAGGATATTAGACATACACATGAAAGAGACCGATCAAGACGACTCTATCAAAGGTTTCAAATAATACATGCCCGGTAAGGATATTGGACACATAAAGATCGAATATGCATATTAGACATACGCAAGAATGAGACCGACTGAAGCAGACTCACTGGGGAGAAGATATATGTAATGGTAAAATTGTCGATTAAAGACGAATACACGGGGAAAGAGGCCAAACAAAGGGACTCTAGCAAGGATTGCCAAACTATGTTGGACTTTTAAAAGGTTGCAAATATGCAAGAAATACAATATCCCTCACGCTAAAGGCGAGGTGTAATTCTTCAAGAGCGGCAATTATATGAATTACCACACACCAAGTATGGATACTCAAACAATTGAGAAGCAAGAAAGGTTAGACACCGACTCTTACTCGCACTCTAACGACAGAGACAAACACGGGTAAGATAACCAAAATAAGAATTTGCAAAAAGCAAGACGCCTGATAAATATATTGAATTTGAATGATATAGGAGACCGACACGGGGTCAAAAATGCCGATAACAACAACAAGAAGAATTTCTTGAGGGAACTCTGACTGGGAATACCACTTGGGGATTTTTATGGATAAGCTTTCTCTTCGGAGACGCAAAAGGTACTCGAGAACATTTTAATCTGGCTTATGCTTAGATGCATGTTTGAGATTATTATTTTTGGCGTAATGCTCCATATTAATGGAAATGCTACGCTTTTTTCTTGAAGATGCTATGCAATGCAATGATGCATGTTTTGACATTTTGTCTAGGAATAAAGGCAGTTGTGAACTGCCGAGAAAACATCAACCATCCATGAATTGAATATGATCATCTGGTCTCTATCAAAGAGATGATAGTCTGGACCCAAACAGGGGGATTGCAGAGTAGAAGTATCATCTTTCAATGATTAGCATCACTAGGGAAGTAAATCTTAGAGATTGACATTCATCTGGGATGATGATCTTGTTGCGTAGAGTTCCTGATTACGAGTTCTAGCATCAGAGGGGTCGACAACATCTTCTGGCATAAGTGAGCTTTGGAAAGTGATCTTGCTGGTGTAGACAGTTCTTTGCAATCTTCCGCGTCGGGGAAGGATCGATAACATCCAAGGGTGCACACATGCCATGGATATCCCTTGTGGGAGAGAAAGAAGTTTTGTTGGAGATTTAAGCCCAAGCGTATAACGCTCTTTATTTAAAATCTTTGCATAACAAAACCTAGAAACAGAGATATAACAATCCATGAAGTGATCAACTGTTCATTCGTTAATGCCGGTACCCGTAATTGAGTAACTTCGAAATTATACACGTGTCACACCGATGTTTTATATGCGAAGTTTATCGAAAATATCGGACGTCGCTTTTGCAAACAAAACAGCTTAAAATACATGAAAATAAGACAGAGATAAATGATAGAAAACACATTGATGAAAGTAATTTTATTGATTGATTAGCCCGTAAATGAGCATTTACATCAAGAAGCAAACTCGAAAAGAGGCAATTGCTTATACATCAAAGTTAAAAGAAAAGGTGACAATAAAATCATGGATTTTGTCGAATCCTCGAATCCGCCATGCTCTTCACGACTTCAACATCCCTTAACATTGAGTTATCCGAAATGCTCCGATTAGCCTAACCTCAATCCTCCGGATTATCAAGTTTTGTAGATAGCCGACCAAAACAGTGTCGTGTGATTGTAGTCGTCGCCTTGAATCCCTAATTTTGCCTCGACCGCCTTTCGGTTTTCAATCCACCGATACCCTTTTTGCCCAAGTCGCCTTTCGTGTTTTCGACTCACGTGTACAATCTTTATATTTATCCCTAACTTTGCCCAAACCTCTTGGTTCGTCGGGATGCCCTTATTTTGCTTAGGCCACCAACCTAACGGGTCTCTTTACGCCAAGTATTTTTGACTACATCTCAGATTGATCGGGTGAGGAAATCTCTCCATCCATAGTTGCGAGCAACATAGCTCCTCCAGAGAAAACTTTCTTCACAACATATGGTCCTTCATAATTTGAGCCCACTTGCCCCGAGCCGCCGGTACTATTGGGAGGCAAAATTTTCAAGACAAGGTCACCAATTTGAAATTCCGAGGACACACTTTCTGTCGAAAGCCCTTTCATACGCTCGTATAGCTGTCCATGAAATAGTCACAACTCTTCTCGTCGATGAGATTCAATTGATCAAGTCTATTTTGAACCCATTCACTTCATCGAAGTTGACATCTGTTAAAATCCTTAAGGAAGGAATTTCAACTTCCATGTGTAGGACCGCCCATACCGTATACCAAGGAGAAGGAGTCCCCCTGACGCGCGATTGAAGTGCGACAGCCGCAAGGCAAATGGCATCTCGTACAATCCTTGTAAGTGACAACCATCTTCAGACAATCTTCTTGATATTCTTGTTTGCCGCCCATGGCACCATTCATTTTTGGACGATATGGGAAGAGTTATGATGTTTTATCTTGAAATCGTCGCACAACTCTTTCATTGTTTTATTATTGAGATTCGAGCCGTTATCAGTAGTGATCTTCTCAGGAACCCCATAGCGACAAATGATATTATGCTTGATGAAACGTGTGACCACTTGTCTAGTGACACGAGCATAAGACGCCGACCCATTTGGTAAAGTAGTCAATGGCAACAAGGATGAATCGATGCCCATTAGAGGCGGTGGGCTTAATTTCTCCAATCATATCAATGCCCCACATCGCAAAAGGCCATGGAGAAGTCAAAACATTCAATGAAGAAGGTGGCACATGCATCTTATCAGCGTAGATTTGACATTTGTAGCATGTTCCGCATGGTTGTAGCATCATTCTCCATGGTGGACCAATAATACCGCTTCTCAAGATCTTCTTGGCCATGGTGTGTCCACTAGAATGCGTCCCAAGGAACCTTCATGAATTTCTTCTATAATCTTATTTGCTTCGTGGTTCATCCACGATCCGAGCAAAACAGAGTCATAGTTCCTTTTGTACAACACACCGCCATTGAGGAAAAATTTAGCCGAGTACTGCGCAGGCCTTCTTATCAACGATGGAAGCATCATCGTGGTATTCTTTCGCCCCGAGATACCTTTTGATGTCATAGAACCAAGGTTTTCATCTACTTCACCTTCTACTTCATAGCAGTAACGCAGCTCATCCAACCTCATTATATAGATGGGGCATCATTCGCCCATCCGACCTTAAACATGGATGACAGAGTAGCCAAAGCATCCGCCAAATTGTTCTCCTCCCGGGATGTGATCAAAAGTGATCTCGTCGAAATAAGGGATCAACTTCAAGACATGATCTCGATATGGAATCAAATTCGGTGGCGGGTCTCCCAACTCCATTGATTTGACTAATTACCAAAGCGAATCTCCATATACCGCTAAGATCTTGATTCTCGATCAATATCAATCCCAAAAATACAAGCTTCACCGCCACATTATTGGTGCAATCGAAACAGATTCAAAGGAATGGATGTGAAAACCGTTTGAGAAGTGATAATGGCGCCAACACCATTTCCTAATGCATTTGAGGCTCCATCGAATGCCATCGCCCACCAGAGTGCCGGGTCCTCTTCGTGCCTCGAATGTTACAATCTCGATATACATAATGTCTTCATCGGGAACTCAAACTTCATCGGCCGATAGTCATCATCTAATGGTTGTTGAGCGAGATAGTCCGCCACCACACTACCTTTGATAGCCTTCTCGAGTAGTGTATTGATATCATATTCGTCAGATCATCCGCCAACGGCTATCCTTCCCGTGAGAGTCGGCTTTCAAAGATATACTTTATCGGGTCCATTTTGAGATCAAGAAAGTAGTGTGAGTTAACATATACTGTTCGAGCTGCTTTGCTGCCCATGCGAGCGCACAACAAGTCTTCTCCAATAATGAATACCTCGATTCACATTCGTGAACTTGCTCAAGTAGTATATGGCGGCTCTTTTCTCGCCTGTCTCATCATGTTGACCGAGCACACACCCATGGAATTCTCCAACACGGTCAAGTACATAATCAACGGTCTACCTTCTACCGGGTGAGAGAATTGGAGGTTCTTGTAGGTACCTTTATACCGTCGAATGCCGTCCGACAATCGCCGCTCCACCCGGTCGTTGGATTCTTTCTTAGCAACTTGAAAATGGGCCTCACAGTAGTGTGAGATGAGAAATGAACCTAGCGATGTAATTCGCCTTCCCAAGAAACCTCGCACTTCCTTTTCTCGTCCTTGGCTCGCATCTCTTGTATCGCTTTTATCTTTGGTCCACCTCAATCCCTTTCGCCACGATAAAGCCTAAGAGTTTCCGATCTCACCCCAAAGGTGCACTTACCGGTTCAACCTCACCGAACTTCCTCAACCTTTCGAATAATTTCAACAAGTGAACTGTGTGTTCTTCTTTCGTCTGACTTGGCAATCATATCATCAACGATACTTCAATCTCTTTATGCATCATATCATGAAAGAGAGTAACCATAGCGCACCGATATGTTGCCCTCGCTTCAAACCGAAGGCATCACTTTGTAGCGAAAGTTCCCACGTGTAATGAAAGTAGTTTTCCATATCATCACGCCATCTTAACTGTCAGAGCAGAGAAACCATCCATGAAGGAGAATACTTTAGCTTGAAAAGATTATCGACCAAAATGTCGATGCGGAGAGGGAAGTCATCCTTGGCTAGCTCTATTCGATCCCTATAGTCAACGCACATCCTTACCTTGCCATCTTTCTTCGCACCGTACAATGTTTGCAACCCATGGGGATAAGAAACAACCTTTAGGAAACCCGCTCCATCCGCTTCAACTCTTCTTTGATCTTTCTTGACATTTCGGATGTGTTCTCGGAAGCTTCGCTTAATGGGCAGCCTTCTTTGAGGGGCATTCATGCATGACGATGTCAAGATTCAACCCGCATATCTTCATAAGACCAAGCAAATATGTCCACGTACTCATGTAGCATTTCGACAAGCTTTTGCTTAACTCCATCTTCCAATGCTGCCCCAATCTTGACCTCCTTTCGAGCATCCCCGCCCTAGATTGACCACTTCTAGAGCCTCGTGCGGCCGGATGACCTTTTCCTCTTGCCTCAACATCCCGGCTAGTTCTTCGTAATTCACGCCCTCTTGGCCTCTTCGCTTGATAAATCGGTTCGTCGAAATCATAATGAGCCACACGAATCATCGCCGAAAATCCGGTCCGTCAAGGACCACATCAAGGTGGTTGGTAATTTTATTTTATTATTTTTAATTAAGTTTTTTTTATAATAAAATAAAAAGAAAAGACAAAAGGTTTGTATAAAAAGAAAGTAAAATTTGATATTGTCACCTTTAAAAGAAATAAGTGAAGAAAAACAAAGAGAGAAAAATTTGAATGCAAAAAGGACGCCCTTCATTAATGATAAACTTGAAAGTTAAAACATGGTGGCTCTACAAAGATGATCACTACGCCTTGGGCATAACGTAGGAATTATGGAATGACATAAAAACGTAAAATTACTCTTCAAACGGGTAACCGCAAAGAACATCTTCAACGAGCCAATTTGAAAGCTCACGCCCCGGACGGTTGGGTAGATCCACTTGTCCACATCATAGTCACCATCCGCTTCATCATCAATGGCATCAACATCTTCAACTGGATTCCACCTTGACAAACTTGATGGAGGAGACACCCTTTGCTCACTGGGTGGAGACGAGATCTTCAATCCGGAGCAAAACCCAAACCCTCTTATCCGTCTGGTAGGAAGTTCTAGCACTCTTCCCCACCCTTCGTGATGTCCCGACTTGACAATAGCCCGCCGAGCTCGTAGGATGCCATGGAGACTTCACCTTTTGCAAAGGGATCTTATCGACCGACACGGCCTCAAAGCCGTGCATGGAGTTTCGTGGATCTCTCCTTCAACTTCAACATACCGAAAGTTGCTCAGATGACTGACGACATAATCTTCTTCACCATAAATGGTGACCACCTTTCCATTAATTAAGAACTTTAGCTTTTGGTGCAAAGTGGATGTCACAGCACCAGCCCCATGAATCCAGGGCCCAAGTAAACAACAGAGGAGGGATTAATATCCATGACGAAAAAGTCGTGATCAAAACCAAGGGCCCACCTTAATAGGTGTCCACCTCGCCAAATACTGACCTCTTCGACCCATCAAATGCCTTAACTATCAAATCACTGAGTCTCAGCACAACCCCTTCATAATCCAACTTCAAGAGAGTAGACTTTGGAAGAACATTGAGGGAGGATCCCGTGTCAACCAAAGACACGGATAAAGTAGTTCTCCTATCTCCACGGAAACGTAGCGCTTTGTTATGCTTCCTTCCTGGAGGTAAATCAAAGTCAAGAAACCGAGACTATTACTTGTCGAAATGCCGCTCACAATACCTCCAAATTGGTTAACCGATATCCTGGGAACGAAAGACGCTCCCAACACTGCATAAGAGCATCATGTGAGGCTCGTAATCCTCAACAAAGCTAGATAGAAATCTTATGGGCGCCCGTCGAGCTGGTCGATTATCTTGTAATCGCTTCTTCCTTATATACCTCATCGCTTCTTCAACATCTTTGGTCATCTCGTGGCTCGTAATGTGTTCTCAAATCTTTGGTGTGACTCACCCCAATCATGACTCCTTCCTTTGCTTTAGCCTTGGCCAAGCTTCGTGATTTTTCTCAACTAGATTGGGTGGAGAGAAGATTCGCCCACTCCGGTAATCCGACTTTCTTCGCAATGTCATGCACCGCAGCTCAAATCTTCCAATCTTCTTTTCATCGACTTTCCTCCTTCGTAGGTCTCCACATTCAACTTCTTGTCACGGTAGTACTCGGACCCATAATTCCACCGGATGGCCTTTTCGCTAGTGTAAGGTATCGGACCCGCAAAGTGATAATCACAGAGGTTTCTTAGTCGGCACGGGATTGTAACGGAATCCTTCTAGAAGTGACGGGATAGTGACCACGCCAACCTCATCTTCATCATTCTTCATATCAAGTTCTTTCTCGACGAACTCAAGAGTCCCTTCAAGAATCGACGCTGAATCTCGTCTCTCAAATTATCACAGCCTTCAATTTGGATTAAACATTGTTTACAACCATCATCACAGCCAGGGAAATCTCCCTTCAACAACAATTGATTCTTTATCCACCACAATGGAGTGGTCAAACCGCTAACATCCATTATCGTGTTCGATCTTCGAAATTGCATTAACAAGATTTCACCATGAGGAGGTAAAGGTGCTGAATGACATTAGGGTGGGAGGAGGTCCAAAGTTGATTGCCTCGTGTCAAGGTGTTCTAACTTTGTACTTGAAAGCGATATACTCGATAGAATGCCTCGGCATTGAGTGGTAGAGGCAACGAGCATTCGCATTAAAGTATTTTAAGGTGTTATCCGGGTCAATCTTCAAAGTGCGCACTCAATCATATTCAAACTTTGCAAATGAGCAAATACATCCGTGATAAGACATTGGCAAGGGGTCAAACTTCTTCACGGGTCTAGGTGGTGGTTGTCTTGGAACAACATCTTGTTTTGGACCACTAGCGGAATAGTTACAGCAAAGAATCTTGATGATCAATTCTCGGCGCTTCTCCTTTCCTCTTCGCTCATACAAGGCGCCGACTCTTCTTTCTTCTTCTCCGTAACCACCAAAGCCTTCTTGGCGCCACCAACTCGATTCTTGTCAAGACCGACATCCCGAATCTTTCCTAACTTGATCCCCATCTCAACTCTTTCACCAAACATCACCATGTCGAAAGTACCGGGACCAAGAAGAGGCATAGTACGCCCATCTAGTGTGCCGGTAAACATTTCCACCATCTCTCGCTCCACCATAGGGGTTGAACTTTAGCAGCCACCGCTACCACCTTTGCTGCACTCTTGAAAGATCTTTCTCGAGCTGTTGTGCAACCTGGGTTCTCGAGGTGCCATATCGTTGTTAGCCAGTGTTGAACAAAAGCTACAATCAACTCTCTCCAAGTTCGCACTGAGCTATCAAGGCCCATATACCAATCCAATGGCCCATCACCAAACTATCTTGGAAAATGCATCAAGAGCTTCTCATCCTTCGTGCACGACATCCTCCTATAGTAATACCTCAAGTGGGTTTTAGGACAAGAGTTGCCCTTGTACTTCGAAAGCTCTGGGATTTTAAATTTTGGAGGAATCCTCACTCCTTGAACCAATCCCAAGTTGGTCATGTCGAAACCCAAAACATCCTGATTCTCAAAGGCTTGCATGCGCTCCTCGAGCATCTTCAACTTCCTATCAGCTTCGGTCGGCTCCTCAACATTGGAAAACCAATCCTCAAAGTTATCTTCATCATGCTGAGGAATCGGAATCTGAATAGTCCTTCTGCCTGGTGGAGGCACCAACACAGTTCGTCACCGGCGACGCTGGGTAGGGAGGAGGAACCACCGCAGATGATCCATTTGAGCACCGGTTCTCGCCCGAGATCATTAAGACCGCGTTGACTTCCAAGCTAATTTCACGCAAAGATTCCCTTGAGCGACTTCTTCAAGAGTGACTACAAGCAGTCTCACAACCGTAGCTCTCAACTCCTCTTGTTGCGAGCCATGTTCAATTATCTCCATCAATTGCCCCATACGAGTATCCATTCTTGTCCCTGTGCAGCCATGTTTCCATCTTCTCCATCGCTTCTTCAAGTTACTTCTTGTCGGGTAACGATGAACGATGAAACCTGTAGTCTCTCGTCTGTGGAGAAGAAAACCAACGGCAGAAGTAAGATGACTGATCTGAATACCCTGTTATGTATGATATGTTATGGGAGTATGGATGTATGCCCATGATATGTTTTCGTACATTTTATTTTCAGGGACTCTTTGAAGACTCGTTAGTTAACAATAAACATTAGAAAAAGAACTGATTAAACTGCAATTCAACGAAATCTCATAGAAACTCAAAGTGTTAGTTGTGACTACAAGGCTTGTTCAAGCTCAAACAGAGCAATAAGATTCGTACTGGAATTTAAATCATTACAATAATAATTAGATTCAAATATTCAAATAAGATAAGTGGCTAAAAACTAGAAATGCTGTCCACGACGAGGCTTCAAATCTCTAGTTTCCGCCTTTGAACTCGTTTCACCGCCTCTGACAGAGGAAGAGGAAATCACTCACGCAGAGGTATGGGTTGCCTTCGAGGTCTCTAGGGCCGACCGAGTCTCCAAGGTACGCCAACAATCAAACGGTTACACATGTCAACCATTTCACTGCACTTCCAATAGAAATGCCCATTCTGTTTCTTCTAGAAAGGACACTAGTTCATCCTTTTCATCTAACAAACGATTCATTTTTGGATCTCATCAATCCAACCTTGGCATTGCTCTCTAAGGCCTTCGTAAGCATCCCTATTGCTATCTCTTTCCTTCACAATGTTCACTCTGAATTTTTCACTAATTCAATTGCTTCCAATTCCGCGATGCAAACTTCTTCTTTGCGCTTATCTCATTCTCTAGCATTTTATTGGTTCGCTGTAGAAGCTTCTAACTTTGAAATCTTTGCTTCGAGACGTGCTTTCAATGCTCTTTTCTTCAACGGCCTTTTCTTCATCTAGATAAGCCCGCCCTTTGATGCCGAGTGCTTCAATTGTCGACGGAGGTCCCTTGCCCCACTTAAAGACTCCTCAAGTTTTCGTAACATCTCATCGAGCTCTTCATCCTTTTCATTCTGTATTCTTCTTCCTCTAATTCTTCTTTCACCTCCTCGAGGTTAGCCTCCAAATTTTCACCGAGAAAATGCAGAATTAGAGCTGTAGCTCCAATCTTTCTTCCTCCATCTTTCTCGATAATTTCCAAGCCTCATATTCTCCTCTATTGGCACATGAGTGATTACAGTGTCAGATGATCAAAGGGTACTCCACAAAGTAAGGCGCTTGATTTCTGACTCTCTATCACCCATCGACGATAAGACCTTCCATCAATTCCGCCTCTTGATTAACTCTCGCCTCCCTATGGATTTGACCCCAAGCTCTTCGGATCTTCAATACTGCTATGTCCTTTTACCAAGTTCGTGCAATGAAGTTTTCCAAGTGCTCAAGCCTTGGTTCGCTTTTCCATCTGATACCCCAATTGTCTTGTCGCAAGTCTTGGGTTATAATTGATGCAACCCATAGACCCAATCAAAGGAACATTAGAATATCCACCATGTTGAGTGATAACATCAACGAATCCCCAACCCGAGAATGCCACATCACACCATCCTGTTAGTGAAGCCAATTTTGAGACCAAGATAAGTTTCTCAGATCTTCCCACGGTCCACTCGAGGGATATGAGATGTCAACCACAAGTACAAAGAAGGAGAACAACACGTAACCACCCCTCGCTTCTTCGATTTCTCTCATGGAGATGGTAAAGAACATCACCAAGGCAGAACAGTGGTTCTTTGACATGAATACACCAATAGCAACGGGCTCAAGTAACCGATTTCATTAGTTGGAAACAAACCACCCCAAAAATGAGCAAAGCAAGAATGGAGTGAAGGTCGCCAATCGCCTTGAACACTCAAACTTAATAACTTATCCTCCAAGTTTTGCCTAAGAATACCTTTGTCTCAGAATCCAAGGTGCCACCTCCCTTACAGAAGAAACAAAGCAAGAGCTACCTTAGCCTTATCGAGGTCTTCCCTATGTTGAGAAAAGGTGTCGCCCTTCAAAGGCCAATTAAGGATTCTCTCGAACTCTTCAATTGTAGGAACAAGCTGAAAGTCTTGGAATGTGAAGCATTGGAGAGGAGGATCATAGTACTTTGCCAGAGCAATCAAAGCTTCCATGTCCACATTGGTAGTCAAAAGATCTAGGATGTTCCCAAACCTCTTCCCGAAATAAGCTCTACTGACAGGTGGAATTCTTTCACTTTGAGTTATCAGCTTCCCCAACTTCAGTTCTTTGAATTTGAGACATGGAACGATCTTCACAGTTGAATTCATTCTTCCTTTCCGCCATCGCACCAACAAAATCTATAAGGTTCCCAAAATAAAAGTTATATGCTAAATGGTTTTGTGCAAATGTATGCAATGCATGTTGCAAATTAAATAGAACTGTTCATAGGATCGGCTCGGTCATGGTTTCGACGCTCACCCAACAATTCCCCGTAAGGCTAATCTTGTTTTTTACAAATGTTTTGTTCAGATCCCTTTACAAACACTATCATCGCACGAGAGGCCTACGTGGCGATAGTATTTGTAAAAGTATACCCCAAGAAACGGTTTCAACAGATGCTCTAAATCCAACATTTGAGCTTTTGGTCTCTGTTAGACAACATGAACAAACTTAGAGTTATAGGTCATTTGTCCAAAGATTGATGTCCCAGGCTAACGCGGGCCAACGACCTCCTTTAAACAACCAACTCTAAGCCGGAGTCTTCGCTTCGGGCCAACAAGACAATGGAGTCAAGTGGACCTAGGCTACGCAACCCTCTATTCCTAAAAGGTGACCTAGAAGTTCGGTAGTGGGCTTATCTATGTAACAATGCCCATGAATTCCCATCACAATAATATATCAACAGATTAATATACAAAGTATAGAGGAAGATAAGCAAATAAACAATAGATAAGCATAAAGAAGAAAGCGATAAACAAACACACAAACATGCGAAGAACTAAACTAGGTTGACTCGCTTAGTCAAAAAGTTTTGAAAAGTCCCCAAAGGAAGTCGCCAATCGAAGCAACTCGATTTTCAAAAATCATTTAAAATGAATTTTCAAAACAATGAAATCGCCACCTAATTTTATTTGTTCTAGAAAGAACGGGAAATATAGATAAAACCCACAAAAATTGATAAGGCGGTCTACAAGACCAAAAAGCATGGATTCGGGAGTCACACGCAAGAGGAAGGTATTAGCACCTCTTACGTCCATCGTGACTCGATGGGACCCATTTAGTTCAAATGTGTTTGTGTGTGTAATCGCTAATTTCTATGTCATGAATAAGAAAGGGCGTTTGTTTATTATTATTTTGAGTTTGACACGGTTTAAAACCGCGCTCACGTATTCCCTCGCAATGGGAAAGTCAAACTCCGTAGTTCTTGTTGAAAATGTCTTGGATTGTTTGTATTGATTTTAGAAGAAAATGTTTTTGATTTTGATAATCGCATATGAGCGAAAAAGGATTTGAATGTGTTGAATTGATTTTAATGGTAGATGACAAGTACCAAAACGCTGGATACCCTCTAACGATTCGATACTCGAGATTGGTGATTGAGGTCAACCGATCTTCTCTCATCCAAAATCTTTATTATGAAAGGAGTGAGGTGAAACAAAGTCCACTTTTATTAAGTTTATGGAATAAAGTATTTAAGTCATGGGTTACCTCTAATGGCCCAAATATTTTACATTTTTAATTAAATCGGCTTAACCTCTAACAATTTAATTAAGTACCATAACACTATATTTTTGTTTTTTTTGTAGAAAATTGATTTTGAAAACAAATTCAATTAATTAATTTAATTTGAAAGTGTTTTAAATGTTCAAGTGTATGGAATGAAGTATTCGAGTCATTGGGTTTCCTCTAATGGCCCAAATATTTTTACATTTTTAATTAAATCGTTGGGCTAACCTCTAACAATTTAATTAAGTACCATAACACTATTTTGAAAATTGCGGCGTTGGACGAGAGAAATGATATTTCGGTTATGGTTAACCAAGTATATGGACTTGATTAATCATGAGACCCGTGCATGGTGATTGGTATATGGACCAATTATTTTTCGGTTATGATTAATCAAGGCAACGAGGGCTTAATTAACCTCGTGAGGATGGCCATGCCCATCCCCAACCATGAGACCCTTAGAGAATTTGGTGTGGGTAACCAAAATAAGAGAGAGAGCGGAGGCGTTGTTTTTATATTAATGTGAGAGCGGAGTGTGCAATCGCGAAATAAACATGCAAGCGGACAATGTAATAGCGAAAATAAAAGAAAATAAATTAACACACAATACAAAATCGAATTTAAATAATTATTAGTATAGATATTCTTTACTTGATGAAAAATCAATTAACAATTTAATTGGTAATTCAACAAATAAAAACTACCATATGCCAAAATATTATTTAATACATCATTATATAATAAAAAACTTGCATAATATTAATTTTAAAGAGAAAAGTTGAGAAATGGGCCTGATTGGAGCTTTAACTGGAGGGTGTAGATAGCAACTGAGCCCAAGCCCAAAATGTCACTGGATCTTGTATGAGATGCTCCATGAATGCAGAGTGTGGTCCACCATTCTCGATCGTCGGATCCGGACCTCATCGATCCGATGGTTTGATGCGTGAGGGTGCAAAATATATACCATGGACGGTATACACCGATTTCGAATAAATTAAACAGTGGTGACAAGTGTCACCACCGACTAACCACCAAGACCAATCATTCTTGCAACTAATATCCTTCTAAACTCATTTTTAAACTATGAACTATAGAAATAAATAATACTAACTATAATTAAATAAATAAAAAACTAATAATCGATATAAAATGAAAACAAAAATCAATTCATTATTTTTATATTTTATTAACTAAAGAAAACTAAATCGCTTTTATAAACAAAAGTAAAATTAGTTTGTAAACAAAATTAATTTACTAACTAAGTTATATTTCAACTTAAACCTTAATATTATAAAACCAAATTAAATCTATAAAACTAAAACTTAATGTATATATTTTAAACAAAACAAAAAGGATTAAGTATGATTAAAGGTCTCTAAACGTAAAAGAAAAAAGAAATCAACCTCACTCATCTTTTCGCTTTCACGATCTCTCACATTCGCCTCTCACGACCTCACTTGTCCTCACACGATCGTATCATCTCTCTCCCTCCTCGCCTTGCATGTCTCTCTCTCTCGTTCCGCGATTCCTCACCGCTGTTCTCACGCCGCCACGATCGCCTCACCGGGTTCATCTCCGCTCTCTCATCGCGACCCTCCGCCGCGATCTCGATCCGTTATCCTCTCTTCTCGATCTATACCCGTTATCCTTTTGATTTTTCTCGAAAACTTGTTTGTTTTGGTGTTTACTGATCGAAAGGAAAGGGAAAGTGAACCCTAAATCCTAATCGGTGAAATCGATGTCATAGGGGATGATACATGATGAAGACGTGGCAAAACGCAAAGAAAAGAGAGCTTATGGTGATGATTCGGTTGAACACGCGGATGGCGGTGTATAACCGCAACCTCGTGAGACCTTTCTATTTACCTTGAGTTTTGCCTATGTTGCCTCGTGTTTTCTTCTCAAGGATCTTTTTTCTCGAAAATGATGATGATGCTAGTTAGATGGATGTTGTTCGTTTTTCGCTTGAATGTTGTTGGTTATCTTTCGGGTTGATGATGAACATCGTTATATTTCTCGGTTTTGGCTTGGCAATCTATAGTATGCGGCTAGGGTTTTGTTTCGATGGATTTTGCTAGGTTTATGAACAATTGTCTCGCTTTTGTTATAAACTTAATGTTTATATACCGCCGCTGTTTAGGGTTTCTTTGTTCGATCTTTGAAAACAAACCTTTGCTTGATGGGCTTGCATCAATTTGTATTAATGATAGTTTTGATATCGCTTAATTGTTATCAATTCGATATGTGGCTGCTCGGTTGCATTTCGATATGTTGGCTGTTGATGCATTGTTTATGGTAAAACTTGCCCAAAAGGTGTATACTCTGTCGCTCGCATAAAACCACAAGATCCATGCCAAAACTGCTTTGAAAACCGCTTCCTCATCTTCTTTCCACACCTCCAGAACCAAGGGTACACCTTGAGGATTTGCAATAGCGAGTTTATGGTCGATGATTCGCTATGAGGCCGGTTTTGAACGATTGAAACCCTTGCACAACCCGATTCGAAAGAAAATCCTAATGATGAGATAGGATTATGTATTCTCTTGTATTATGTTTATGTTTGATTTCTTGATCATTTGCTAATCATATTCTTTGCTTTGTTTTCATGAATTGCAAATGACGGTGAGGATGGATGGTAGAAAGAAAGCTTTGAGGAACACAAAGGCTAACCAAGACCCTTGGAAAAGCTTGAAGCTTTAAGGAACATCGAAGTTTTAAAGGAAACTCTTCATGTAGTTTAGAACCAAGCTTGTATTAATTAGAGTGCATTGTAATTCAAATTTTGCAATTTGCATTTGAGGATTGACAACTTGTAACACATGTATCTAGACCTTGCATTCTTGTATAATAAAAGAATAATTTGGAAACTCTCGAATTTTTATGAATACAAGATTGAGAATTATGTATCGATTTGAGTTCTAGTTTCAAATTCTTGAATACTACTAATGTGATCTTCAATGTTGTAGCATTTTGTGCATGAAAGTTGAAAATTCATGATGAACCAAACATTCCAAAAAATTGTCATGAACCAAAATTACTTTGGTTAAAACAAATCATGTTGAAGTTTTGATTAGAAATATGCATTCAATTCCAATGTATGACCTTGATTCATGTTCTAAAAAAAATGAGGTCTTGAAAGAACTATGAATGGAATTTGAATATGCATTCAATTTTCTAAATCCTCCTTCGAACTCAATAATACACATTATAAAAGCTTTGAACTTGTGATCAAAAAAACTCGAAATCCAAGTTATCTTGTAATTAAATTAATCCCATTTGAATTTCCCGCCACAAAGTTTCCATTCTTATCCATTCTCAGAAATTGAGCCTTTTGCCTCGAGACAAAAATTGAAACTCTAAGTTTCAAATGGAACCTTGATCAAAAACCTTAGTCAACTTGACGATTTCATCTTTTTGAATTAATCGATAGGTTCCACTTGAAAATAATGGAATCATCAACGATTTCCAAATCGACCCATATTCAAAGAAGGAGTAAAATTGAACCAAACGAATTCCAAAAGGAAGCTTCTAGTTTTTTTTTCATAGAATGCCCCGAATCTTGTGAGCGATGAACGCGACAGGAAAAGATCTCAACATGCGGCAGTCTGACGTTCAAATCTTGCAAACAAACCCTCTGGACGAACATTTTCACATACATCAGCTATCGCCAAGAACGAACAAAGTTGACGAGCAAACCGAATGCACTAGAATTTGAATTGTTGATCAATAATCGGATAATCATAATCCACCCTTTTACATCTTGAACAATGAACTTGAAACAACAACAAAAACCAAACTCGTGATGAATTGATCTCTTGAATCAGGAGGTAATGATATTTAATATAACAAAGCTTCCATAGTTCCATCAAGAACAGACCATTCAATTCAACAATCGAACACCAAGCCCCGAAAGCCGGTAGATATGAACGAATAAGATTTAACATTAAACCTCGTCATTTTCAAATATCCCCAAATTGGTCGAAAACACCGCGCCTTTTCTGCTCAACAGAGAAATCTTTGGGAATCAACTCCAATCTGTTAACCATAAACCCAGTGATATGAATGCATGTGAGTGTTATGATAAATGCGAAGCCTAAACCAGATACAACCGAGATAGGAGGACAAATTTTGGGGTGCAACACCAACATTATCGAGAGAATTATGGCCAGAAATGGTATGAATACGATGCTAAGGCCAACGTACTCTTCTCCATTATCAGAGTACATATTATAGACCGAAAACCCATGAGGATGGAAACTTCCAAAATACACTAAGTTTGGGGGAGAAATGGGTGAGTCGACGGTCGAACATATCGCCAGATACCTGACTCAGTCGAGAGATATGGAAAATAATGAAGGCTTAAGGGTGAAAGATTTTCCTTCATCCCTTACCAAAGCAGCATTTACGTGGTTTACTACCTTGCCCCCTGAGTCGATTGACTCATGGTCGAAGTTGGAAAAGCTGTTCCACAAACAATTCTATGAGGGGCACTCCAAAATTAGTTTGGTCGAATTGTCAAGCATTAAGAGAAAGTTTGATGAGACAATAGATGACTATCTGAATAGATTTAGGTCATTAAAAGCAAAGTGTTTTACCCAAGTGCCTGAACATGAACTTGTTCAAATGGCTGCTAGAGGTTTGGACTATTCTATTAGGAAGAAGATAGATCCAACTTTCGTTAAGAGTATGTCACAATTGGCTGACAGGGTTTGACACCTTGAGCGCCTTCGACTAGAAAAAGTTAGACATACTAAGGCTAAGTCAAAGAAAGAGAAAGTAGCTTATGTCGACTTTGACGATACGGATCCCATATACGAGGCTGATTACATGTCGCCGACAGAGGCAAACGTGGATGTGGCTGAGTTGAAATCAGGGCCAGCATATGAATGTCAATTGATGTTTCCTGCCAAGGGAAAAAACCCTACGGTCGAAACTAGTTCAAGAACTCCTGCAAAAACTTATACTTTCGACGTTAGTAAATGTGAGGAGATTTTTGATTTACTAGTTAAAGATGGTCAGATTTTAGTACCCCCCAATGCTAAATTGCCACCATTAGAACAAAGGCAAAAAAGAGGTTTTTGTAAATATCATAATTATCTTGGTCACACAACCTCTCAATGTTTTATTTTCAGGGATCTGGTGCAGAAAGCTCTCCAAGAGGGGCGTTTGAAATTTGCCACGTAAAATGTAAGATCGACACTGATCCCCTAAGGCAAGAGGAGGCCTTGTTTGCTGAACCTATCGCCATTAACATGGTCGACATTACTGAAGTGCCCGACAATGCTATGTTGGAAGAAAGCACTGATGAAAGCCATCATGTCAATTTAGCTGATGTCTACCCCAGGGATGATGAAAACTTGCTGAGTTTTCTATATCGGTGCAAAAATAAGGGCGCTCAAGTGGGTTTGTGCCCTAGATGCAACAGACCGATCGATAGTCATCACGAAACTTCTAAGTTGCAATGGAAAGGGGGAAAGCCCAATGGAACAGAAGAGATCCAAGGAAATCTTCCCAATTCAGGCCAAAAACATTTGTTCTATCGGCTATTATGCCCAAAGGAACATGGATCAAACCCCAAATGGTTGTTGGGCCATCCAATGCTACTAGCATCATAAGATGACTAAAGGAAAGCACCAATGAGTTACCGACTCGAGGTGCGTTCTGAGAAAAAGATCCATGTATTTGAGAATTACATGGGAAAAAATCCAATGAGTCGAACTCAATGGAGACGGTTTCAAAGGAAAAAGCAAGTTGAAAGACAGGCCGCTGCTGCTAAACAAAGTGCTGTCAACAAAGGCAAGAACCCTCGACAGTACAAGCCAAAGGTCGACCCTGCTGTTAATCAATAGATCAAAGAGTGTGTGAATAAGCCAGTCGACCATGGCTCTGATGAGGCAACTGATGATTTTGCCTTTGACTCTGAAGCAAGCTTGGACATCTTGGTCAATGTGGTCTCTATACTCCCAGAAGAGTATAACATACCGACGGAAGTGGAGAACAGTGGTGATCTAGATGCTGTTGAAATGGCCTTACATAGGCCAACTTGTTATTTTATGATGAACAATGGTTCTGTTGAGAGCCAAGATGCTTTTTTCGAAAAGCCTGATATGGCCATGAGAAACCATATGAAGCCCTTGCTGATTAGAGAAAAGGTTAAAGAGACGGCCATTAACAAAGTGTTAGTGGATTGTGGTGCTACAGTGAACATAATGCCGCATCACATTCTGAAAAGAGTCGGTAAATATGACGACGACATAAGGTCTCATAACGTGGTCTTGGCAGATTACGAAGGAGGAAAGGAAACTAACATGGGAGTAATCCAGGTAGATATTATCGCTTCCCGCCACTAGGTCGACAATATTTATGGTCATCCAAGGTCCGCTAAGTTACAACCGCCTCGCGTAGAATGGCTGCATGGAGTTAGTGATGTGCCTTCTATGCATCGCCTAATTATATAGCGAGAAGACGGATCGTAGAAAACAAATAAGTCGATCAAGGGTATTTCATGGCGATGTTAATGTCAGGGCGAAACTAATTCGACAGAAATTGGCTAACATCGCCCTCGCCATCCAGCAGAAGATACGATGTCAACTTACATGAGACATTCTGCTTCACTAAAGTTGCATGAAACCCACGGGTTTACACGGGATGTTGAATATCCGGAAGATCCCTACGCAAAAAACCTGCTACCGGCTGTGATGGGAAGTCCTTACGATAGTGATGCCCGAGCTAGAGGCTCACAAGGATTTTCGATATATATCCGAAAATAAAATGATTCTTATAGAAGTCAAGAAGCAAAGATGGCAATGGTTGCTAAACTTCAAGTCCAAGAGGAAGTAATTCTGGCTGTAGAGCTAGAACCACCAGATAAAAGTAAGATGGTCAACAGAAGCGTCAATGAGCAATGTTTGGATTTCATATACAACGATTTACCACTAGGCTTCGAAAAGGATCATATGGCACCTGAAAAAATGCAGCCACAAGATCCTTTGGAAGAAATCGACCTTGACGCAGAGGATGACAAAAGACCAACCTACATCAGCGCCAACATCGACCAAAAGCTCAGAACTGAGGTAATATCTTTATTAAAAGAATTTAAAGATTGTTTTTCTTGGGACTATAATGAAATGCCTGGTTTGAGCAGGGAATTGGTCGAACTGAAACTACCAATAAAAGCTGGCAAGAAGCCAAGAAACAAACGCCGACGGTTTGCACCTGCAGTAATGTCGAAAATCAAGGAGGAAGTAGAAAGACTCCTCCAAAGCAAGTTCATAAGAACTGCAAGGTACGTCGAATGGTTGGCTAATATTGTGCCAGTTATTAAGAAAAATGGAAAGTTAAGAGTGTGCATTGATTTTAGAGATTTAAATGTTGTCACTCCTAAAGATGAATATGCTATGCTAGTGGCTGAGGTGTTAGTCAATTCTGCTGCTGGCTTTGAATATTTAAGTATGCTTGATGGTTATGCTGGTTATAACCGAATCTTTATTGCAGATGATGATGTGCCGAAGACGACATTTCGTTGCCCAGGGGCATTAGGCACCTATGAGTGGGTAGTCATGCCATTCGGTCAAGAATGCCGTAGAACGCATTGCAGGGTAATGAATACCATGTTCCATGACTTCATTGAAAATTTCATGCAGGTTTACATCGACGACATTGTAATCAAGTTAAATAGTAAATCGACACACTTAGAGCACCTTCAGAAATCTTTCGAAAGGATGCGAAAATATGGGTTGAAAATGAATCCATTAAAATGTGCTTTTTGTGTGCAGGCAGGAGATTCCCTTGATTTTGTTGTGCATAAGAAAGGCATTGGAGTCAATCAGAGCAAGACCAAAGCCATCATGGACATATAACCGCCATCGACCAAAAAGGAGCTTCAGTCATTATTGGGCAAAATAAATTTCTTGAGGAGATTCATTTCCAACTTAAGTGGAAAACTACATGCCACCACCGCTCGATCAAGAACTAAGAATTTATCTGGCGAGAGGAGCATCAAGAGGCTTTCGACAAAATAAAAGAGTATCTGGTGAAGCCTCCTATATTGGCACCTCCACTTAGAAATAGGCCTATGAGGTTATATATAGCAGCCTCCGATTCGACCATAGGTAGTATGTTAGTTCAAGAGGACGATTATCATGTCGAACGTCTTGTATATTACCTTAGTCGTATGTTAAATGCTCCTGAAACTAGGTATAGTGACATAGAAAAGCTATGCCTGTGTTTGTATTTCTCGTGTATCAAACTGAAGTAATACATAAAACTAGTTGATGTTTATATTTCTTCTCATTTCGACATCATTAAACATATGTTGTCTAAACCAATTTTGCATAGTCGAATTGGTAAATGGGCTTTAACATTAACTGAATATTCCTTAACGTATGTCCCCTTAAAAGCAATGAAAGGGCAAATAGTGGCAGATTTCTTAGTCGACCACTCCATGGTGGCTATGCTAAAGAATTTTGTTGATTTAGTACCTTGGAAATTATACTTCGACGGTTCTAGTCACAAAAACGGTGCAGGAATTGGTGGAGTTATAATTTCTCCTAGTGGAATTCCAGCAGAGTTCAAATACACTATCGACGGCATTTTCACTAATAATGAAGCAGAATATGAGTCCCTTATTACTGGACTTGAACTACTGCTAGAATTGGGGGCAAGGAGTGTCGAAATTATGGGAGACTCTGAATTGGTAATTAAACAAGTATCAAAAGAATATAGATGCGTTAAGGAAAATTTAATCATGTACTTCGTGATTGACATAAGATTGTTAAAACGGTTCGAACAAGAGAGCCTTCGACACATACCCCGGCGAGAAAATCAGGAAGCTAATGATCTCGCACAAGAAGCTTCAGGATACAAGAAGAATGAAGATGAAGAGCTTATCCAAGTAAAGAAAAAGGTTAGAGCTACTTCATTATCCCCTTCAGACTTATCAATTATAAAATTAGGAGACATAGATACTGAAAATTTTGAAATTTTATCAATTGATAATGGGCAAGACAGTGACTGGCGAAAACCCTTGGTCGATTACATGTCACTAACCGGTTCGACAGATCGTAAATAAAATATCGTGCCTTGAGTTTTGTTTTGATTTTAAACGAATTATTCAAGAAAACTGTCGAAGGGGTATTACTTAAGTGCCTAGGAGAAAGTAAGGCATATGTAGCAGTGTCGAGTGTGCATAGTGGAGCATGCGGTGCACACCAAGTCGACACAAGATGAAATGGTTGTTGATGTAACAAAGCGTGCATCGCCCTCAATGTTGAAAGATCAGATTGAGTTTTCCGTGAGGATGCCAAATGCATGGGCATCCAAAGACGTGCTGCAAGTGAATTGCATGCCATTGTAAAACCTCGCCATTCAGAGGATGGGCCTTAGATGTAATGGTGAAATAAAACCATATCATCTAAGCAACAAAGGTACATTTTGGTCGGTATTGACTATTTCACAAAGTGGGTCGAGGCCATAGCATTAAGAAATGTCACCAAGAGGTCGGATTGATTTTATACAAAATCATATTATGTGTCTTGGAATTCTCGAAACAATTACAACCACCAAGGCACGTTGTTCACAGTCGAAATGCAAGACTTTGCAAAGGAAGTTGGAATAAAACTACTAACTTCTACCCCTTATTATGCTCAAGCAAATGGCCAAGTCGACGCTGCTAATAAAATAATAATTGGCCTGATCAAGAAGCATGTGGGTAAAAACCCAGAAACTGGCACCAAACGCTAGATCAAGCTTTATGGGCATGTCAAACGTCTCCTAAAGAGGCAACGGGGGCAACCCCATTACGACTGGCATATGGACACTATGTTGTTTTGCCAATAGAAATACATGTGCAATCTGTAAGGATTCAACGACAGCATGAAATACCATCTGAAGATTATTGGAATATGATGACTAATGAGTTGGTCGATTTGGATGAAGAAAGGATGTTAGCCCTTGATGCCCTGAGAAGGCAAAAAGATAGAGTGGCTAAAGCCTATAATAAAAAGGTAAAAGACAAAGTATTTCATGTTAATGATTTAGTTTGGAAAGTAATATTGCCTATGGACAAAAATGATAGGCTGTTAGGGAAATGGTCCCCAAATTGGAAGGACTGTTTAAAATAATCCAAGTTTTTTCCAATAACACATATGAACTTGAAGAATTGGCCCCAAATCGATGCATTCTGAGGGTAAATGGAAAATACTTGAAGAAATATAAACCTATTCTTCAAGAAATCTCAATTTCGACCACGAAGGTTTGTGGTGTCGAACAGAAATGAACGCATTAATAACATAGCCAAGATTTTAGTTGTACAAAATATTAATCTGCAAAAATTATTTAAAAAAAACAAGAATGCCAACAAAATGGTATTTTATAAATTATGGAGATTCATATTACAAGGGATAAAACAACAAGGCAAATACATTTAAAGGTTCACATCAATCGGTTGCCAAATTTCTTTTGAAGCGCCCAAATCACTCCCAACACGAGCAACAAGATCACTTAGCGCATCGCCTTTGGTCCCGAGATCCCGCAACTCCTCTTCGACACGAGTCGTATGCATCGACGACAAGAGCATCTTTGGCCAACTAGCGATTTCGCTTTTGATCGTAAATGTTGGCCTGGTCAATTTCTTTTGTCTTGTCTTTCGACAAGTTCCAACTCCTTCATCAATTTGGAAATTTGATTGCGATTTCAGAGATCTTTTAGGGCTCGTTCTTGTCGCCTGACACGCGGCCTTTATCCCTTCGACCACCCTTTGGTCTTCTTCACCATCTCCACATTCTTCTTCACCACTGCCTGTTTGGTGTCGACTAATTGTTCAATTTCCTTCATCTGAGTAACATTTTCCAGTAGAGGAGAAAGGATGTTTTCAAATGCTGCAATCATGAGCTTTGAAAATTCAGAGATCTCAAGACCTTTCAACTGGGTGATAGCATCCAGAAGCTCAGGCCCAAGAGTTAAATCGCATGCAGCAGAAATGAGGCAAGTCAGGATTAAAGGCATGGGTACGAATGGTGTCATTCAGCTTCTTGACTTTAGTTGCCTCAGGTCCCAGCTTATCATTGTGAACTTGGGAACGATCAGAATCTGAAGACGAAGCGTACCGATTAATAAACTGATCCAGTCTTGCCAAAGAGGCATCAACATCGTTGACATCCATGTCCACAGAAACATCCTTCGCTCCAGAAGGGCCAACTAAGTTATCCCCCTCTAAAGGATTTTGAATCTGATTTGGCGCGGTGCCGGTCTAAGGAACCCCTGAATCCTGCAGGGAATCTGAAAGACTAGAGTCAGAGCTAGTCGAACAATAAGCTTGGTTTCTGGCAGGACTAGTGACTGAATCAGAGTCATTGTGAGAAGCCCAAGTAGCGATTTCAACAAACTCACCACCGCTACATGGGAGTCTCACGCCGAGGAGAAGAAGCTTCGAGAGTGGAGTAAAGTTTGGCGACTATGGTGTGGCTCAAAAGCTCGACCTAGGAAAGGGTGAACGCCACTCGCACGGGTATAATTCAACAAGTTAGAAAATACCCGAGGATACAAGAAATACCTGTAGTGGTGGTAAGGGAATCCTTGTTTCATTTCCTCCAGCAGAAGCATTAGCAGCTTCTTCCGCTGTTTCCTTATTGACATCAAGAATAGGTGTAGGGTCGGGAGTGACAATGGTTGTATTTATTATGATATTACTATCAGAGGAGAAAGTAAGGCAGTGTCATGACAAGTAGTCAAGAGCACTTTACGTCGCCACCTTGTGATAAGCGGTTGATCATCAACTTCTATCGACTCCATCCGATTGCTCGGCATTGGTGACCTTCAATCCCGAGCCAGCCTGGGGCTTTATTTTCTTCACCTTCGCTTTTCTTCAGGCAAAGTGGCGTGCCTCTTCTTATGGCCTTTGGATTTTTGGGGTTGAGGAGAATGAGCATCAGGTGATGGCTATAGAAACAAAGAGAATGTCAGAAGAGAAATCTTAATCCATCATAAAAGTAGTCAGAAAGGGATAAGATGCTTACCTCAGTTCTTCCACTAGGGTGGGACTTTGTGTCCTGCTTGGACCTTTTGGATACAGTGGAGGGAGAAACCGAATCCGCTGAGCATTTTCGACTATGTTACAAGAGAAATAGAGAAGACGTTAGTGGATTGACAAGGTACAAAGACGTCAAAACATAGACATTCACACTTACAGAAGAATCATCTTTCTTAACAGAAGCAGAGATTGTTTCATCATCTGAGAGAGTGTGGATGGGTATGATTTGTAAAAACATCAAGTATGAGTAAGGTGTCGAATAAGGAAAGTATGAACATAGGTGTGATTGAAACATACCTTAGATCGTGAAGGGCCTCCTTCAGCGCTGGCTTTGGCAGTTTTGGTCGATGGCCCTCCTTGGCTTTCAACAACAGCAGGGTTCTTTCCTGGGGGAAATTACCTGTGACAAAGGTACTGCTAGAAAAGAAGTTAATTCAGATAACGATACAAGTCGAATTGTGAAAGGAAACAAAACTTTCCAAAAGTGGTTACCCTTGAGTACTACTGCAAGCTCTCTCATATATTCAAGGTCAATATGAAGAAAGCCTGGGTAGTCATGCAACCAATGCTTTGTTGGAACCACCCTGTCGGCTCTCTTTTTATAAGCATTTTGAATGTTCGACCAAGAGCTATACCACCAATCTGGGAAAGGCGGTCGAAAAGCCAGAGCCAAAGGGCTAGTCGGAAAAGGAGGAAATTTGATTTTTCCAAAGTGAAGTGCGTAAAGATACTTGTCTTTCGCATAACTAGGGATCTTGAGGTGAGGAATCCTCCTAGTTACCTTCTTCTTTAGCTCTTGGGCAGCGTCATGGATGGTTCGACGAAGATTGTTTGGCAAGTACACCACTCTGAAAAAATTCTGGAAAGCTTGAATTTCTCTGATGTGAACTGCCTTACATTTTGTTGTCTTCCCCTGAAAAGTATTGAAAGCCACAGTTAGCTCATTTATTTTTCCAGCAGCATCACTTATAAAGGTAACAAGATATGACGCCCAAACTGTCTAGCCACCAAGTTGGGTTGATAAGCTGCCAAGCAAGGGCTCACGTGAGTAATGGCGCCTGATAGAAATTGGGGAGTCAGGAAATGTCTCCAGATGACCAGAGATCTTTTCTGATGCTTTTCTTCGACAGGGGAAAAAGCCTCAGTAAGCCACGATGGCCCACTTTTGCCATCAGCAAATGGAGCCATCGAGGGTATAAATCCTCTCGTGTCAACATTATGTTGAAAAGCATTTTGAAGACTTCGTCCTTTGGAGAAGTCTTGTCGATCGGAGTCAAGGGCATGTAACATGGCCATAGTGCTCCACTCCTGTCTTGGGAAATTGAAACCTTCTTTTGTCGAAAAGGCTTCACATCGGCAGAAAAAGTGGCATTTAGCCACAATTGCAAGAGCCAAAATGGTCCATGAACCAGCACATTCTTCTTTTTGGATTCTGGGATCAAAGTTTTATTTGTCCGACCACCGATCATGAAGTGTACAAAGAGGCCAAAATTAATTGGCCTAAAGCAACATTATCACTCCTATGTAACGCATACCAAATGAGAATTGCTTGGCTATCTACATCGACCTCAAACAAAATACGGAGCGAGATAGCCAGAGAGTTAGAAAATCAACGTGCTCCTCATCAGAAGCTTCTTCAGATTCGCAGTGATGGTATTGGATAAAGTTGTTATAATTTGGATGTTTTTATTCACCAACGTCGAATTTGATGGGGATGATCTCGTGGTCGGTGTGGTCAAGACAATCCCAAAGAAGCTTTACTGCTGTGAAAGCAGCCTACATCCAAGAGCGTAGAGGTTATCATACCACATCTTGTATGGAAGGTGTTAGTGATCCTTCCCAAAAGTATAAGGCAGCTAATAGCATGCCACCTAAGTAGGGTGTGCCGACACGAGCAAGTTGCAACAGGTCATAAATACCCATTGCACTCCATTGTTGGCCCTTGTGTGGCTCTAATCTTTCCATCCAAGCCCCAAACTTAGGGCAATGTGCGGAGGAGCAAGACGAAGTTCCCGCCAACAAACTATAGTGAAATGGGGTTTATTGAGGTGATTAGGGGGCAATCAAGGCTGGGGTGAGGAAAAAGGCACCCTCGTTATCTACATGTATTTCGTAAGGGACGCTCAAGGTAATGGCCCTAAAAGGCATAAGGTTCATCGCCTAGTCCGAAAGGAATGAGTACCTAAGATTACCATATTTTGATTTTCTTCAAGCGGTGGCTCCAGAGGTAGGTTTTGCCATCAACATGGCGGAGTGGAGACTAGCGCGGAGTCGTGATAAAATCTTTGTCTGCCATTGTTGAAGTTGAAAATGTTTGAAAGGGTTTAAAGATTCTTGGTTGGAACTAAGAAAGAAGCTGGAAAAATCGTAAAGATCGTTGTTCTTTAAGATTGAAATGAAAGTTGAAAACTTTTGACTGAAGATGAAGAAACAAGTGGTTAGGGTTTCTGAGGGTGTTCCTGAGTTATGATTCAGAGATTGAGATTGTGAGGATTTTTCTGGGTTTTTGTTTGAGTGAATGAAAGTGCAGAAGAAAAGAGAAGAAATAAGAAGAATGCTTATTTATAGGCATGGGAGTGAGGAAAACGAAAAGGCAAAAGGGAATCGTGGTGTTTCCCTAGGGTTTCAATCGTGTCTGTCGAAGGAAACGTGTAGGTGGATTAAGTCTCTAGCGTAGTGGGCCACTCTGGCTACCTAGGTCATGATGACTAAACATTAAATGCTCCCACGTCTCGAGGAAAGGTAATATACGTTTCCATGATTACATGATGTCATGACAAGACTGGAGTAGTGGGCTATTTGCACAAAGGTAGCGGAAACGGCTGAACCGACGCAAGTTGAAATTTCATAGATACCATTGTCTCATGTTCGACAGCATCAAGAATTCGAAAATGGTATCTCCGGGGAATTTTGTTAATGGAAATTTGTAAAGTATGCCTAGGGCATGATTTAGAGGCAAAAGTTCCTAGCTTAAGGACTAAATCATAATAAAGTTAGCTTCAAGATACTTAACAAAAGCCAAGTCAAGCTCTAGAAAGAATGCTTGTCGGTTGAGAAGTCGGCTCGAAGGCCAAACTAAGTCCACTGAGCAAAACAACGTTGAAAACAAGACCATGTCAACATAGTGTATGATGGTCGATCGACGAAGGTTTAAGTTTAATAAAGGCATCACCAAAGTGTTGTTGTTGTCGAAGGTGTTTGCTAGTGGACTTAGGTAATTTTGTGTGCCTCAAGAAGATAGATCAACCAAGGCGCTTTTCTTCTCAAGACACGGCGGGAAAAATTCGTAAATAAGGAAATCGTGGGTAGTTAGTTGCCTTAGAAGATCGTAAGTTAGAAGCTTTGAGCGGATGGTGAAACATGTGCAGAAGTTATTTTCAAAGATTGAATCTCGTCCGTTGATTAGCTTTAGCAGTTACTTTGTAATTACTATAAATAAGTTAGAATGTTAAGAATTCGAGGTGTTCATTTGTACTCTCAAATTATTTGCTAACACTCTGCCCAATTCCGCGCTAAAGGAAGAAAGAGTAACGCAAGCTTTGATGTACGTGAATTACCACACTTTTTATTTCAATGCAATCAATTTGCTTTTAACTTTATCTTTATTGTTTATTCATTTACTTCTGTCTCATTTGCTTATTGGTCACGAGTCACCAATAACCTCATTTACCAAATACTTTTCAACGTAAACTGTTGGTCATGAGTCATCAATAGTCAGAATTTTGTGTGTGTGGAAAGCCATTGCGCTATTTCCCTTAGGATCTGGAAACCGTTTTTGGGCCAAGGTCACTTTCATTTACAGAAATAGTGCAATTTATTAGCACGCGTCTTGAGATCAACCGGTCCATCTCGCGAGTAACCCTTAGTTTTAGGACTTAGGGAGGACCAGCGGTTGTTTACCATTTTCTACAACAAACAGGAGTGTAAACATGGTGGTTTTCCTTCGAATTAATACTGTTGATAGTGAAATTTATTCCGGCTTGGGCCCCTGCATGTAGGTTGGTTAGAACCGAATTGGGTTAACAATTCCTTGTGTTCTTTTGTTACCTGCTTTTAATCGTAACTCTACCTTGTCTGTTTTATGATGTCGGATCAGATATCACGACATCCTGAGTATGGACCTAACCAAAATTTCAATAAATCTCCATCTCATATATGTCTAGCCATATGGATGGGATAAAGAGCGAGCACAGATAAGTCAGAAGGTCCCCATTTAAAGACCAGAGGGACTTGGGGTGTTGCCGGTGGCGACGGTATCTCCAGATCTCGGTGCCGGTGCCACCGGCACTGGGTGGCACCGTACCCTGTGCTGGGTTTAGCATCATGTCTCACCTCAGATGGCCCTGCCTATGAGGTAGATGAGGACCCCGTCTCAAAAATCTGCAGTGGTGAGGATGTTGAGGATGTGCGTCTGCGGTAGGACGAAGTCGGGAGGAAGAAGTAGAAGGGGTAGAATCGGAACCAGCAGAATGTGCATCGGACATAGCCTGTCTGGATGTCGAAGGAACATGTGCGGCATAACTCCTCTTTTTTCGCACAGAAGCATGTTGTGAAACTCGACCATGCCTCAAACGTGACGGTCTCTCACACATATCTCATGTAGAAGTAAGAACGAAACGTTAGCATATGGCTTACAGATGAAAAAATGAAAAAAAAAACAAGCAAGAAACCGGAAATAAACCTCTGGTTTTGTTCTTGCCCATAAACCAAAAATAAACCTCTGATTTCTTCTACGAAACAGAGTTTTATACCACCCCACCCTAAAATTCCAAATGTGTCCAAAAAAACAGATTGATCGTCAAAAACAGTTTAAAAATAGTGTTATAATGATATAAACTACAAAAAACAACACATTTAAAATCCTATTTCACTAATTTCAATAGAAATTACATAAACTCTAAAAAATTCTTAAATCACATACTTGATTGATTGAAGATGGTTGTTGCTTTCTTGATTTCGTTAGTTGTTGTATTTATGCAATGGTTGATGGTTTATGTTGATTGTTTGAGGAAAATTTTGATTTTGAGAGAAAGGGTTGAATTGAGTGATTGAGAGAGTGTTTGTGTTATTTTTTCAAAAGTTTGTCATATGGGAGGGAAGAGGTTCGCGCCTTAAGTGCGCCCAAGAACCAAAATTTACTTACGATTTGGAATCGAGGTATACTTTGGTTTACACCAAACCGCTTTCAACTTCTTTTGTATTTTATAGGATGCGAACCATAAATATATTTTCAATTTTAAGGATAATAAAATTCATGTGGTGCTCAAGAAGACTTTGGTGGAATAAGAAATTCACCTTTCATAATTGTGAGACGATACAAAATGTACACCTAAATATACTTCCTCATAAGGTTACAACACATCAAAACATAAAAGGCAATGGGAACATAAATTAGGTCACAAAACAAAACAATTGACACTTCCATTGAATTGAATCAACCAGCTAACAAACAGCAACTGCAAAACTTTCCTGTTTTTCCAACACGTTAATATGTTTGACTTAAATGCTGCCAATGTTAGAACATCAATTGCGTCAACTCTTGCTGGTCAAAACTACAAACTTTTGTCCTTTCTAATTAATTAAGAAAATTAAACAATTTCTTTTTGTTTTTAAGATATTTTAAAAGGCAATTTGTAGTAAATGAATTATAATTTATATGTATATTACAAAAAAATAAGTAACTGCTTGAATGCTGTGATCTTTCAATTTCATTTAAGTATTAATCATAAATGCTTCTTGTCACTAAAAATGACTCACTACAATATCATGAACCCATAATTGAGCAAGCTGGCCCTGCCATAAAACTTTTTTTGATGTTCACTTACTGTGTTTTCCGACTATTAATTAGTTTACTGTTTGTTTGATATTAATTATTGTTTCTGAGTTTTTCATAAAGAAATTATACATAATCAATGGAAGGTCCAATGTCGTTTTCTTAAAATAATTAAAGTCACATCAATATAAATATATTTTTTAGACAAAACCGCAATGTATATATACCTTTAGAATATGTAAAAAAAAATTATAAATAGTATAATGGACTATACCAAAAACTTTTTCACGTTATTTAAAGGTAAGAGGTCCTTGTCTATTTCGATTAAAGCCAATAGTTACATTTGTATGTATATCATTCCGTCAAGTGTTGTTTGGAGAAGCTAAACTTAAATTTGTAAATTTGTAAATTTGTTTGCACTATGATTGCTCTCTTTATAATATGAGTGACTATGAAGTATTTTGAATTTATTACAAACATACAATTGTCTTATCTATTTCTTAGGCACTAAAAGAATAGACAACGGAGAACCTGCAATTTAAATGGGTAATATAACCATCATCTATTCCTTTTATTTGGTATAATTTATTTTTAAATTTGAATTTTATTAATTTATTAAGTTTTAATAAAAATGGAAAAATAATTTAATCGAACCTAGCTTCATCAACTTCAAAACCTAACTTTGCTACTGCTAAACCTAATGTCTTATCTTATTGAAGATTCATTCTCAAATATATATAAGTCTCATGTTTATGTTCTTTTCTAAAGTACTCACTCTTAGTTTCAGTCCTGAATTTTGTTTTACCTCAACCCCACCTTTTCATATTTTAATCTTGTTCTCACTTTCAGTGTCGTTTATTGTTGTATAATTGTATCAGCAGCAAATACCAAGTCTTAATCTAGTTTTTGAATGATTTGTTTGCCCTCTAAGAGTCATATGTTTGATTTATTGGCCAAATAAAAAACAGCTAGCTTTGATTGGGTCAGCTCCACTCTCTCCCACCATTTTTGCTCCACACGCTTGAATTATTTGGCTATAGAGTTCTTCGTTCATTTGCAATTCACTCTAGAATTCACATTCGAATTCTCTCTTTTATCTCTACTCTGCTTCATCTAAAAAAATTCTTTTTTGTTTTCGAGTGGCTCTCCGCACCATCAACAACTGGATTAATTCCAAATACTACGATTGATTTTAATATCGTCCAAAGGTGTATCTCTTTGAATAATTCATTCCAGTGCAAGTGATAATCGTATTTTTTGAACGGACCGTTTTATCCTTGAGATGTCGTCGAAACTCGATTGTTTTGCATAATTAGTGGAAGTACGACGAAACGTCTTAAAGAAAGAGACCTAGTACACGACTTGTCCTGATAATTTTCTTTGTGGCATTTTTTTCTATACCACAAACAACAATTTTAAGATGTTCCTTTAACTGCCACGACTACTGAGGAATTATCAGTAATACTACGGCCACTACTATCTTTGTCAAACCATTTAAGTTTGAGGGTTTGATTTTCAAACATTGACAAGCTAAAATGAAATTTTTCTTAACTTTAAAGAAAGGTTCCCACTTTCTGACTGAGTATATCCATGTTGCTCCTTCTGGGTCAATTGAACTAACTAATGGCAAGTCAATTGTGGAATCAAACGAGACTCTAAAATCGTTTGACTTAGACTTTACTCCAAAAGCTAAACTTATGACAAATAACTTACAACTCAGGAAAGAAATCTCCATTAGGGCAAGAGAATGACTGTAACACCCCTTCTAAGTAACCCGCGAATATAATCATTAAATCAGAGTCAACATGGAAAACAAGGGATGTCACAATTCATAAATAAAAATAAAACCTCAACAAACAGTAGCCATGCTTCACTGAAGGACTTATCAAAATAATCAATCAAATTGATATCATGTTTTACACAACAGAAAAATACCACAAAACCAAAACGGAATAAAACCAATTCATAATTATTCCCAAAATAACTCAAATAACAATTGAATACTAAATAATTTCTCGCCTAAACGCTCCCGTTGTTACAACCTATCAGAGCATGACACTGACACGCGGACACAAAATAACATAGCTCTAGAGCCATCCTCACCAACCCGAATGCTAACTTTAATCTGAAATCGTTAAAGGGTGAGATTTCTTTATAATTAATATGCATTATAAGTTCCTCAGACAACATAATATCAGCAGTATATTAATCCACCCATTCTAGCATAATTCAGAATTCAACACACAGTTACAACCACACAATCCATTATGCACAACAATAACAACAAGAGAATTGTAACATTGGAAACCATCCTAACATGTTACAATTCCATGCAAATACAAATACAGACACAATGCATGTGGTACCAAAACGTGAACTAAGTCACACACACTGATCCATCATCACCCGGATACAGTAATCATCAATTCGTCCATAATCACCCGGACAAGAATCCAGCCTCACCACCCATCTTCACCCGGGAACGGTTATTGGCAATACAAGTCAAATTCTATACAATGAGAATTAACTTCACCAGAATGCATATGCATGCACAACACCAGCATGCAACATTCAATCAATCTATGAATACAACAATTATCATAAACCGAATAAAAACCAAAACATGATGTCCTCAACGATCATGCACACAATCAGCAGCATAAACATGCATTCCATTCACAAAATCCTCGATACAATCAATCACAGTATACTACCGCATATACACCAAGTATGCATTGAATAACAAACCACTTAATTCGGAATTCGAAACATTTTCAAAATAATTTCAAGTTACAGGAATTCCCTTCATTTCATAAAATAGAGCATTAAATTTAAGAAACAACGTCCAAAACGGCGCTCAAAACGGACTTACGGTTTGAAAGTTATGAATTTTAAAGTTTGAAATTTTTCAATGTAATAATGGAACCCGTTCCTCCTGAGAGAACCCTTCCCACAAAGTTCAAAACACTGAAAATGTATGGGAACCCGGATCCTCCGTGCAGAACCCGGATTCAGCAGGAACCCGGATCCTCCAGTGCAGAACCTTGCTCCAGAAAAATCGTTTTCTTTGAAAATGAACCCGGTTCCTCCCATGAGTAACCGTCCCAAAGAACTCGAATGTTCCTCTTCTGGTTTTTATACCAGAAACTCGGTTCCTCCCACATGGGAACCGGTTCCTGCGACCTGCAAAACAAAAATTATGCAGTTTTGACAACATTATGCATACCAATTCAATTCCTATCAATCCCACACGAACCCAACATTCAAACACAATATAATTGCACAATCCAACAGCAGTAACATGCAATATAACATACTCTGATCATTCCTAATGATCCTATAACACACTAATTACTCAATTCTACACATTCCAACACCAAATTGGGATAATTCTATGAAAACCTAGAATTACTAAATTGAAAATTCTTAACATACTACGATCAATTCTATTGCAATCAAAACCGATAAGCATGTTAATCAATCGAAATCACCCTTACTGTGGGTTCTTCAATTCGCAACTTTCACTCTTTTCCTCTTCTCTTCTCCAATGTTACGAATGATGAAAACCTTATATTCCTCTTTTCCTTCTTTTCCTTTTATTATTCCTTTTATTATTCCAAAATAATAAAAATAAAATAAATAGTGAGTGAGCCTTTACTCCTCACACCCCCCCACTTTACACTTCACACCACCAACAATTCCACTTTCATTTTAATTAATTAATTCTAATAATCCAAAAATACCAACAATTAAATTTCTAATTAAATTAATAATTAAAATTCTAATTATTTAATAATCGAATTATTTGGGGTGTCACAACTCTCCCCACTAAAAGAGTTTTCGCCCTCGAAAACATACCTTAGACAAAAACTTGGGATAAGAGTCTTTCATCCGCCTCCAGCCCCAAGTAACATTTCCACCGCTGGTCCTCCCAAGCTACTTTCACCGAGCTATCTCCGACTTCCCAAGAATCGTTTCAACTTTCGATCCTCCATTCTCGCAGTAATGCTTCTACTTCAAATTATCTCAAACCTGTATATCATCTACCTGAATCTTATGAGACGGATCAGTAATGTACTTCCTCAGTTGAGATACATGGAAAATATCATACAAATTTGCAAGTGACGGCGATAAAGTAATCTGATACGCAGCCTTCCCAACTCTCTTGGTAATCTGAAACGGACCATTAAAGCACAGAGTCAACTTCTTTGACTTCAAAGCTCGACCAATACCAGTCATCGGAGTAACTCGCATAAACACATTTTCTCCTTCACTAAACTCAAGATCTTTCCTCCTCTTATCGTGATAACTCTTCTGACGACTCTGAGAAGCTATCATCTTCTCTTGAACCATTTTAATCTTTTCTAAAGTCTGTTGGACAATTTCCGGTCCAATCACAACACTCTCTCCAGATTCATACCAACACAACGGTGTCCGACACCTTCTACTGTACAATGCCTCAAATGGAGCCATACCAATACTCGAATGAAAGCTATTGTTGTAGGTAAACTCAATCAATGGTAGATAGTTATCCTAAGCTCCACCTTTCTCTAACACACAAGCTCGCAGCAAATCCTCTAACGACTGAATTATTCTCTTCTGTCTGACCATCTGTCTGTGGATGGTAAGCAGAACTCAATCGCAACTTAGTACCCAAAGTTTCCTACAACCCTGTCCAAAACTTAGACATAAACCTCAGATCTCTATCCGACACAATACTAGAAGGAATACCGTGCAAACTTACGATCTTCTCAACATACAACTCTGCCAACCTCTCCATCGGATAATCCATTCTCATCGGAATAAAATGAGCGGACTTCGTCAACCGATCGACAATAACCCAGATAGAATCACAATTCTTCGTTGTCCTCGGGAAACCAGACACAAAATCCATAGAAATGCCATCCCATTTCCAATCCGGAACAAACAACGGTTCCATCAATTCTGACGGTTTCCGATGTTCGATTTTCGACTTCTGACAAACCAAACAAGCATAAACAAACTCAGCAATTTCCTTTTTCATTCCAGGCCACCAAAACAACTTCTTCAAATCATGATACATTTTAGTAGCACCAGGATGAATACTCAACCCACTACGATGTCCTTCTTCCAAAATACTCTTTCTAATCTCTGCAATATCCGGAACACACACCCTATCACCAAATCTTATAACTCCCTTCTCGTCAATCCGGTACTCACCTCCTTGACCCTGGTTGATCAATGTCAATTTATCAACTAAACCAACATCATATTTTTGTCCATTTCGAATTTCTTCCAGAATACCACTAGTTAGCTTCAACATTCCCAATTTCACACTATTAGAAGTAGTCTCACATACCAAACTCAAATCTCTGAATTGTTCAACTAGATCCAATTCGCGAACCATCAACATCGACATATGTAAAGACTTCCTACTCAAAGCATTTGCAACAATGTTTGCCTTACCAGGATGGTAATTCAAACAAAAATCATAATCCTTCAGAAATTCTAACCACCTTCTCTGCCTCATGTTGAGCTCTTTCTGATCAAAGATATACTTCAGACTCTTGTGATCGTTGAACACCTCAAATCGAGAACCATACAAGTAGGGCCTCCATAATTTCAAAACAAATACCACTGCTGCCAATTATAAATCATGAGTCGGATAATTCCTTTCATGAACCTTCAATTGTCTCGAAGCATACGCCACAACCTGCTTATCTTGCATCAACACACCACCTAAACCCATCAATGACGCATCACAATACACAACAAAAGACTTCACGGATTCGCAAAATCAAGATCGAGCACTAGTCAACCTCTTCACTCTTGGAATCCTTTCTCACATTCAAGATCCCAAACAAACACCTGACCCTTTTCTGGTCAACTTAGTCAATGGCAACGCTAATTTGGAAAATCCTTCAATGAACTTCTTGTAATAACCTACAAGACCAAGAAAACTACGAATCTCGCATTCTTCTACGCCCATCGAGATACCGCTTCTACCTTCAGAGAATCAATAGAAATATCATTCTTGGAAATCATACACCAAGAAAGCTTACTTCACTTAACCAATCGTGACTTAGACAACTTCGCATATAGCTTCTTCTCTTTCAACAATTCCAATACAACTCTGAGATGTCCTGCATGCTCTTCATCACTTTTCGAATAGATTAAAATATCATCAATAAATACCACCACAAACTTACCCAGATACGGATGAAATATCCTGTTCATATACTCCATGAAAACACCAGGTGCATTAGTAACTCCAAACGGCATAATAGAATACTCATAATGTTCATACCTCATTCTAAATGCAGTTTTCTGAATATCTTCCGTCTTCACACGAATCTGATGGTATCCAGACCTCAAATCAATCTTACTGAATACACAAGCCCCAACCAGTTGATCCATCAAATCATCAATCCTCGGCAATGGATACCAATTCTTGATTGTAACTTTATTCAACTGCCTGTAATCAACACACAGTCTCATCGAACCCTCTTTCTTCTTAACCAACAACGTAAGAGCACCCCACAATAAACACTTGACGAATAAACTTCTTCTCAAGTAACTCTTCTAACTGCTTCTTCAATTCAGATAATTCAGATGCTGACATGCGATAAGGCGCCATCGACACCGGACTAGTTCCAGGAATCAAATCTATAGAAAATTTCACTTCTCTCTCATGTGGAAATTCACTAACGTCTTCCGGAAACACTTCGGGAAATTCATTCACCACTTGCAATTCATTACTCTTAGCCTTTCCTTTCGCTTCCGTCGAAGAATACAACATAAACACCACCTCACCATCATTAACAGCTGCGCAACTCTTATCATCCATCTTAATGCATTGTCCTTATTAGAGTCTTCGTCAACTCATATGGTTCACAAGCTTCTACCAAACTTCATTCATATTCATCACTTTATGCCCCATTTAGATAGTAAGACAGTTGTATACCATCCAATACTATTCCGTCTACTATCAACAAGATATTAATGGTGATCAAGTCCTCAATTTGTCAATAGACATCCGATAATCATACTGGAGTATAAACCATCATTACCAACACTTTCGATTCTTAGAATCGTACTCGCCTTTTTGCACTTCAACCTATGACTCACAGTCCCAACGATTCCAACAACTCTAACCACACTCTGTCTTCTCAAGCACTGCACTCAATGACTTACAATCGGAACATATCCAGGAGGCATCTCTTCTCCCCCACTTAGTTTCACACTACCCCTGCAATAATCAATCAGAAAAGCAACAAGTACCGACAGTGTTGTACACACTTGTCGCGTACAAAGGCATAATGACATTAAGACACTGGTCATAACGACCGACTATGCTCTGATACCACTATTGTAACACCCCTTCTAAATAACTCGCGAATATAATCATTAAATCATAGTCAACATGGAAAACAAGGGATGTCACAATTCATAAATAAAAATAAAATCTCAATAAACAGTAGCCATGCTTCACTGAAGGACTTATCAAAATAATCAATCAAATTGATATCATGTTTTACACAGCGGAAAAATACCACAAAACCAAAACGAAATAAAACCAATTCATAATTATTCCCAAAATAACTCAAATAACAATTGAACACTAAATTATTTCTCAGCTAAACATTCTCCAGTGTTACAACCTATCAGAGCATGACACTGACACGCAGACACAAAATAACATAGCTCTAGAGCCATCCTTACCAACTCCTGAACTGCTAACTTTAATCTGAAATCATTAAAGTAAGGGTGAGATTTCTTTATAATTAATATGCATTATAAGTTCCTCGATAAACATAATATCACAAGTATATTAATCCACCCATTCTAGCATAATTCAAATTTCAACACACAGTTACAACCACACAATCCATTATGCACAACTATAACAACAAGAGAATTGTAACACTAGAAACCATCCTAACATGTTACAATTCCATACAAATACAAATGCAGACGCAATGCATGTGGTACCAAAACGTGAACTAAGTCACACACACTGATCCATCATCACCCGGATACAATAATCATCGATTCGTCCATAATCACCCGCATACCGAATCCAAACCTCACCACCCATCATCACCCGGGAACGGTTATTAGCAATAAAATTCAAATTCCACAAAATGGGAATTAACTTCACCAGAATGCATATGCATGCACAACACCAGCATGCAACATTCAATCAATCTATGAATACAACAATTATCATAAACCGAATAAACACTAAAACATGATGTCCTCAATGATCATGCACATAATCGCAAAGATAAACATGCATTCCGCTCACAAAATCTTGATATAATCAATTGCCATGTATACTACCGCATATACACCAAGTATGCATCAATAACAAACCACTTAATTCGAAGTCAACACATTTTCAAAATAATTTCAAGTTACAGGAATTCCCTTCATTTCATAAAATAGAGCATTAAATTTAAGAAACAACGTCCAAAACGGCGCTCAAAATGGACTTATGGTTTGAAAGTTATGAATCTTTAAAGTTTGGAATTTTTCAAAGTAATGTTGGAACTTGCCTCCTGTGGAGAACCCGGTTCCCACAAAGTTCAAAACACGCCCGAAAATGTATGGGGAACCCGGATCCTCCAGCAGAACCCGGTTCCCAAGCAGAAAATCGTTTTTGAAAATGAATGGGAACCCGTTCGCTCAGAGTAACTGTTTCAAAGAACCCGTATGTTCCTCTTCCGTTTTTATACTAGAAACCCGGTTCCTCCCACAAGGAAACCGGTTCCTGCGACCTGCAGAACCAAAATTATGCAGTTTTGACAACGTTATGCATACCAATTCAATTCCTATCAATCCCACACGAACCCAACATTCAAACACAATATAATTGCACAATCCAACAGCAGTAACATGCAATATAACATACTCTGATCATTCCTAATGATCCTATAACACACTAATTACTCAATTCTACACATTCCGACACCAAATTAGGATAATTCTATGAAAACCTAGAATTACTAAATTGAGAATTCTTATCATACTACGATCAATTTTATTGCAATCAAAACCGATAAGGCATGTTAATCAAGCGAAATCACCCCTTACCTTGTGGGTTCTTTGAATTCCGACAACTTTCACTCTTTTCCTCTTTCTCTTCTCTTCTCCAATGTTACAAATGATGAAAACCTTCTATTCCTCCTTTTCCTTCTTTTTCCCTTTTATTATTCCTTTTATTATTCCAAAATAATAAAAATAAAATAAATAGTGTGAGTAGAGCCTTTTACTCCTCACCCCCCACTTTACACTTCATACCACCAACAATTCCACTTCCATTTTAATTAATTAATTCTAATAATTCAAAAATACCAACAATTAAATTTCTAATTAAATTAATAATTAAAAATTCTAATTATTTAATAATCGAATTGTGGAATCAAACGAGACTCTAAAATCGTTTGACTTAGACTTTACTCCAAAAGCTAAAGTTGTGACAAATAACTTACAACTCAGGAAAGAAATCTCCATTAGCGCAAGAGAATGACTACCTATGCAAAAAAAATCACATATTGAACAGTCTTGTTGATGATATGTATAATTATTACAGTAATTACAAGATTGCTAAACATATATGAGAGGCTTTGCAGAAGAAATAGGATGAAGAAGCATGTGTAAAGAAATATGATGTCAGCCGCTACTCGAACTATAAGATGGTGGATGAAAAGTCTGTGGAAGCTCAAAGATACGAAATTCAGAAGATTGCTCATGAAATCGTTACATGAGGTAGGCCCTTCAACGAACGATTTCAAATTGATGTTATCATTCACAAACTGCCCCTAGTTGGAAAGATTTCAAAAATGTGATTTGCCACAAAACAAAAGAGTTTTCAATCGAGAGTTTGATTACTCGCCTCTGAATTTAAAAGGAAGGTCAAACAAAAGATCAGAAAGATGAATTATTTCGAAAAACAAAAATAGATTCATTGGGGTTCTGAGGCCTACGAATAAACCATTAAAGAATCAGAACCGCAATGATGTGAACCGAATTAAGAATGGGAATCCATCTATGGCCACACCTTCTCCATTTGCTAGGAAGCAACCACCACCTCAAAGAAACTATGCTCCGTTTTCACTATGCTCGTTTTCGCTCCATTTGCTAGGCAGCAACTCATTGTTATGACCACCGAAGTCAACATGGTGTGGAAGTGATGGTTGGTGGATAGACATTGTAGCCCTCTTCATGTCTTCTACGATCATGTTATGTTAAAGATATACATGAATGCTAAAGAAAAGAAAGTGTTGTTGGGAGATGTTTAACTTGTAATGAAGTTGAATTGGAAATGTTGAGTTGAAATTCACCTGAAAGACTTTGATCTTGAAGAACGCTATGCCGTTCTTGATTATTGGGAGATGCTCACACCAATAATATTGTTGAATTGATATGTTGAGTTAAAATTCACCTCAACATTTGTAATTTTGGAATACATTTTAATAGAATTTTGACCTATCAATTTAATATCCTTACAAAGATTAAATTATTTTCTCTACTACATTTTAAAATTAAATAATAAGTATATAAAATTTTAAAATTAATTTAAATTATTTTAACATATATTTTAAATTAAATATTATCAATATATTCAATATCTTCAGAGAATCAGAAAAAGTTTTAAAAAAATCTCACGAAAGAATAACAAAAGAATTGAAAAATGGATTAAATTCTCAATTAAAAAATGAATTAAAAATATACAATCAATTAAATATTTAATACACATAAATTATAATCTTTTAACGTAAATTTGTAAACTTAACACTCAACCTTTCGATTTCTAAACCTTTAAACTTCATCATTAACAATCCATTCGATAAGAATGAAATTTCAAAGAAGATTTTATGAGGGTTTTGTTTTCTTATGTTGACAAAAATGAAATATTGAAAATGAAAACAAGATTAAGAAAATCATTTAAGCATGAGGTACCCGTTACTATGAATTTAAAAATAGAATCAAAATTTTACATATTTATATTGTAATAATTATTTCTCAAAATTTTGTAATTTTATCGTACGCTGTGTTTTCTTACGGTATAATGTTGAGACTATTTTAATGATATTTTTATATATTTTACATATATGTTATATGCATTAATTATAGACATTTTGAATTAATGCAGGTAAGATGGTGGTTTATACCCATTTTAATAAATGTACATGAAATGGTAGTTTATTTTATAAGAGGTATATGGTAAAATTAAAATGCATATGGAATTATCAAGTAAATGGAAAAATATATATAATATCTGGATAGAAACAAAATATTAGAAATGAATGCAAGATCAAGAGGAATATTTAAGTGGGAGGTAGCACCTACCATCAATTTTAAAATATAGTAGATTTAGTGGAATGTTTATAAGATTGTTTATTCATAATCAAACACAAACATAAACATGTCAAAATCTTGACGTTGCGACAACGTAGTTTTAAAATACTTTTGTACGTCATTAAGTTTTCTCGCAAATTTTAAACATGATGGTTACTATTTTTCGCTTTTAAGACAAGCATTACTTCGTGGGAGTAGATTTTTTAGATCAAAACTTTTAGTTTAGATAGATCGTTATTCGCGAGTCTTCTGTTTTGTCTACCAGAGACTCTACGAGAGATTTTGTTTGTGAACAGGTCAGATATAATTATGAACACCAAAGATTGTTATCCCCCATCCATATAAAACTCATACAAACTATAAGATTATAACTGAGCTGACTCAACCTAGAACTGAGGTATGAGTCCTCATCTAACTTGTATACCTTGCACCAATTTTTGGCTGAATTTGACAACTTTCTAAGCGCTTAATGGACCATACTGCTAGTATTATGCCTTTTAATGCTTATTCGCTTGAGTTGCATTCGGCTCATTCTATGGCATCACCCATTTCCGCCTTTATAGCTCTGCTTTTATGTGAACCACCAAAGTACAAAACTTTCAAAATACCCTTAGATAGGTTCCGCACTGCTCATGGTTCTTCGAGAGCTTTAAGGAAATCGCGACTTAAAATTGCAAATGAAATTGGATTTTCCTTTGTGATCCTTACGAATGTTCATGGTCATGATAGAGTATTTTACCTCTGTGGCGATTCGGATTGACCGTGATCACGAACGCTGATGAAGAACAACATCTCTACTCACCACACGAACAACTTGCTCCGATCACAAGCTACCGCACTAACCGAGGCTTTGGAGAGAGAGTGAACGAATTTCGTGGATTCGGACCGAATTTGCATCAAGTAAAAAGCTTCATCACAAGGGTCCTATTTATAAGACCACAAGTGGGCTGAAGCTAAAAGCCCAATAATGGTTGTAGACTAAAAGCCCAATAAAGCTCACGAAAAATCATACATTATGATATATCGTATCACTTAAGCATGTGGTACCTACCACATTCCGTATTCCACTTAAGTACACCGCACTTACGATGTTCCTTATTTACACTATCTCTCATTAATCTATCCTTAGTGACTGCAGGTTTCACGACATTGACAATTATATTAAATCACATTTAACATAATAAATAAATGAGCGGTATCTAGCAACACATCATCGCTACCCAAGTCACGAAAATGTCATGTGATCCGACAAAACCTTCCGTGATAATACTTGGTGTATAATTACCGCTTTGCCCTTATGTCTATATTGAACACAAGGCATAGACCGTGGTCATCCTTGTCCGCTCAATATTGGGCCCTCGACATTTATCCTGCACGCAGACGGGAAAATTCCATCTAGGTCACTCATGTCCCTCAAAGATGCTTTGTGAAGTACCCATCAACTGCCTTTATGATCATCTAGTTACGGATAACGCTTGATCGCAATAAAGCACTTGACTCTACATCTAGGGTCCAGAGTGGTTTCAGTCTAAGGGTGGTATGCACCACTTATCACCATGAGAATAACTTATGACACTTTGCATAACATTTTATGTAGTACTCATATAATGAATCCAAGATAAATATTACTCCTAATATTTATACCTATGTCAAGACTTGATAACTCCTTATCCATGATCCATGAGATGTGATCATCAGTCTATCTTCATAATAATCTCAATGCTTTAATGTTATCCGACTTCACAATAAAGCTCGATTATGGATACTTTAAGAATAGTGTCCTTGTGTTTAATGGATCTCATGATTAAGTCACACTTAACATTGCATTAAACAAACCAACTATTCTAGGGACTTTATTATTTCAAAAAAGGAAACATAATAAAGAAAAGCCTTTTATTATTAATAAATAACGACACAAGTACCAAAAGTATTGGCCTCTGGGCTTACACCAACAAGCTTTTCCCAAAAGGAAACTTAAATTTTTAAATAGTCACGTAAGTTTTGAAGTTGATGATGATGACAAGCCCCCATCTCGCTGGTGAAAGTGTCGCCGAGACGACCAAGTGTTTTTCTTGGTTATTTTGTCTCGGGTTTTATCACTTAACCGCACTTTTTGTCGTTGCTTTAACTTTTAATTCACATGCTTAATTAGCGTGTTTGTATGAATTACTTTCATGTTTTAATCAAGGTGAATGAGATGTGATATAGCATCCCCTAAGTCAAATGGTTTACTTGAAGCCATGAAGACTTAAATTAAAAGGCACAATCCTCTATTCGCTTAGCCGACCTTATTATTATCCCGACATGCAACATCTAGATTTTGTCGGGCTATAGGTCGTAAGTTTTAGAGTGTATTAATAATATTTATTCTTTGTAGGCAAACCAGCCCCCGAGTAGTTTTTTGAGGTTTTCCCAAGTCACACTTTATCAAGTTTTCTAAAATGACTCAAGGCTTTAAGCCGAGTTGTGGCGAAATGTCGGTCAGGTTCGACAACGATTCAAGAAAAGTATCTTGAATCAAGGCTTTAAGCCAAGTTAAGGAGAAACGTCGAGTTGTGCCTGACACTGATTCAAGCAAAGTATCTTGAAGGCTTTAAGCCGAGTTATGGAAAAACATCGGGCTATGCCTGACACTAATTCGAGCAAAGTATCTTGAACCAAGGCTTTAAGTCGAGTTGCGAAGAAACATCGGACTGTGCCTAACACTGATTCAAGAAAAGTATCTTGAATCAAGGATTTAAGCCAAGTTGTCACGAAACGCCGTTGGTTTCGACACTGATTCAAGAAAAGTATCTTGAACCAAGGCTTTAAGTCGAGTTGTGGTGAAACGTCGGGCTTTTCCTGACACTGATTCAAGCAAAGTATTTTGAATCAAGTATTTAAGCCGAGTTATGGCGAAATGTCGGGTTGTGCCTGACACTAATTCAAGCAAAGTATCTTGAATCAAGGCTTTAAGTCGAGTTGTGGCGAAACGCTAGGCTGTGCCTGACACTGATTCAAGCATAGTATCTTGAATCAAGGCTTTAAGTCGAGTTGTGGCGAAACGCTGGGCTGTGCCTGACACTGATTCAAGCAAAGTATCTTGAATCAAGGCTTTAAGCCGAGTTGTGGCAAAACATCGGGCAGTGCCTAACACTAATTCAAGAAAAGTATCTTGAACCAAGGCTTTAAGTTGAGTCATGAGAAACGCTTGTTTTTTGACATCGATTCAAGCAAAGTATCTTGAATCAAGGGTTTAAGCCGATGTGGTAAAACGGGTCATACCGACAATGATTCAAGAAAAGTATCTTGAACCAAGGCTTTAAGTCGAGTTGTGGTGAAACGTCGGGCTTTGCCTGACACTAATTCAAGAAAAGTATCTTGAACCAAGGATTTAAGCCTAGTTATGGCGAAACGCCAGGTTGTGCCTGACACTGATTCAAGCAAAGTATCTTGAATCAAGGCTTTAAGCCGAGTCAGGCGAACGCCTGGCGGCGACATCGATTCAAGCAAGTATATTGAACCAAGGCTTTAAGCCGAGTAGTGAAACGCCATCATGCAGGCTCGACATCGATTCAAGCAAAGTATCTTGAACCAAGACTTTAAACCGAGTTGTGGAGAAACGCCAGTGTCAGGCTCGACATCGATTCAAGCAAAGTATCTTGAACCAAAGCTTTTGTCGAGTTTTGAAACGTCGTGGTCAGGCTCGACACTAATTCAAGCAAAGTATCTTGAATCAAAGCGTGGAACCAATTTTAGCTTTGTCGGTGGAATCCAATTAGGGATCTTCACGTGATTTTGGCTTTAAGTGGGTTGATTGAGCCGGATCACCAAAGGTGAATTCGAGGAGGGAGCTCATATAATTTATTGATCTTTACAAGCTAGAATTATTTTTAAGGTACCTCATTACCCACCTAAGGGAAATTGACAACACCTTTATTTTTAGCAAATGTAAATGAGATTCTTTACAATCGGCAGAGACATTAGCTCACTTAATACAACTGTATTTAAACAATTTAATTTTGAAATCTACCTGACTTTGTGTTGTCTTCTAAGATTAATTGATCGGGATGCCTTATATGACCCCCCAAGCGTGAGGCTTTGTTAGAACAAGGCGAAACATTTTGACCCAGAGCCATCCCGGCTAAGAAGGACTCTGCTTCGTTGCTTGTCACATTTTTACAACAATACCAACAATTTAAAACAGATATAATATTATTTATGTCTAACACTCTCGTTGATAATTTCAATTGTGAGCTCGCTCTTTTGATGACAAATGTTCGAAGTGATCAATTTTGTCATGCAATAAACTTGAGGAAAACTTGTTAGTTCGTGTATCTAAACTCTTGTTCCCAGTGTCGGCTTTGTAGTTGTCGAACATTTGACTCTTCGAATGTTTGGAACCAACGACATGATCAACGAATCGAGACTGCAACTTGTTTTCATGTGATCATCGAGCAGTTTGTTTAAACATTTATGGAAATGATATATAGCATGGCCCTGTAGTTATTAACATTGTTCCAGCCTGTTCGTTCAATCAAACTCTGGTACAAACAGTAACATCCATGCAACATGGTTTAACACTACATAATTATGACCCGACGAGTGGTTAGCACCATATTACATATAACAATATTTTAATCAACACATATATGTTGTATGTACAAGTAAATGTAATCATTTCACTGATAAGTATACAACACCGGTACTGTACACATATGTTAATTAAGCTCATTAATTTAGAAAACCATAAACTCCACAAAGTTATGCATTACCCATTTCTAGAATAGATTTTAGATAAATTAAAAGTGTATACAAGGATTACTTATCTTTTAATGTTGGCATCAACGATGTGGCTATCCAATTCTTCGTGATCCATAGCTTAGTGACGCGGTGTTACGGTCTCCGGCTGTTTGTTTAGCATATATAGCTTCATTAATAAACTTCCATATAGTGCATGGAGCAAGAAGTCGTTCCCAATAAATTGGTCCCTATGTTATGAAGAATCAACAACTATACATTAATCGACGTAATGTATTGACAATCTTAAACCCAAGATTTTCCTGTAACATTAGATTCTAATCTGCTCATAGAAAAAGGTGTAAAGTTCAACAATCGGACAATATGAAAGGTGTACTATTCAGTGCCTAACAAGTGCGACAATCCAGCAATAACAGAATCGAAAACTGTATGACAATAGTAATCATGATATTCCTAACCACTTATGCTTTGCGTTGATAAAAACCCGAGCCCTTGCATTTTGATGATAGTGTTGACGATATCACCGTAAACTTGGTGTAAGAGTTATCTAACCCTTTAAATAATCCAATAAGAACAAACGTGTAACAATTTCTGTTCTTACAGTGTTTGGCATAACAACTACATCACTCAACACCAGCTTTATTATCAATGTCGTAACTAAGGTTACACAGATACAAAGACTACGTAATACGTATGCACATAAAACATGTATTCCAATTTAACCCACGATACTTAATAGAAGCAAATTAAAGTAAGGTACTTGGATTACTTATCTTTACAACTGGAAGCAGCGCGGTGACATCGACTCGAATTTGTGACACTATAATTCTCACTGCCTTGTGCCTCTAAGCTCCATTATGTACTGTAATATGACACATTTGTGACTGCTGCTTGTATTCTTATTCAGTTCTGCCTCAAGTATATGTGTATGTGACATTAACTTCCATTCGGTGCAAAACATTACTCCTGCAGCATCACCTTCATCGGTGATGTTAGGGCCTGGTTTGTTATATCTGTTCAACTTTGAAGTTGGTGCCGACAAAGTGATCTCTCAACGAATCATAGGAATCATCTATTAAATCCAACTTCATCGCAGCTCTCCCTATTATCACATCTCATTCTGTTGTTGCCACAACCGAATCACCAGCCCATGACAAGACTGCCGATGTCTGTGGTTTCTTTAACACTTAATATCGATATTGCAACAATGGACGGGTCCGCATTGGATCTGTCTTAGAACTCTGCAGATACACATAGATAGAAGAGGCTGGTTGAGAACGTCGGTAGACGTACGAAATATCTAATTCCTTATGACTCGGATCTGTCGCCCTCGCTCCTGCAGCATGTCTCATATAATGCAATTATAATGTAATTAGATGGACAACGGTAGCTACAATGACTATCTATTTCTCAAAGGCAGTTACAATACTATAAGATAAAGCACCCCAACGACGGTTATAAACATAAAAACCAAAAATTTAACATTATTGGTAACTACTGTTATAACACAAAAATTTTCGACCATTGGCCCCTGAAACGCTTTCAAGTTACTACGATCCATTCTATCAAAATACTGACAAATTATAACAGCAACGCATTGTTTAACGTTTTTATCTATGTCCATGTATCAGAACAAGCAACAGCATTGTGCCGAGCATTTAATTATCATAACAATTAAGTAAAAATCTTGAGAGGCAACTTATCTTTTAACGTCACAATGGTCTTAATTGGCTTCAAGTTGTGAATTGAATCTGCCCATCTGCAGTTCATCACCGACCACCGATGGCCTTGTGACACCGAGTTGACATCGGAACTTCCTTGTCTCATGAGCTTGTCATGCTCTAGAGATCTCGCCAATAGGATGGAGGTTATTTACTCTAACTTGACTAACTGGAAAGTATATGAGCAGGGACTGGGTTCAAGCAAAGGAGTACTATTATCCAATAAGGGATAATGAAAGGCGATTAACCTATGCTCTGGTTGATAAGTATATGCACTGGGAAGTGTCATCCAATCTGTTTGGAATGACCCTTCTGTTTTGACTTGAGAAAACAAAGTTGAGCATACCACATCAAGAGCAAGGTATGTTCACTCAAGGAGGTTTTTCTCGAGCTGAGTCCAATTGTGTTGTATCCCCACATGTTGGATCTGTTGGCTATGCACTAAGGGGTAAAGTGAGTTAGTGAGGCTTAAAGAAGCTAAGGTGGTTATGGTATTGTGCTAACCCTATCATCTACTAGTTTCTTCTTCCTCAGATATCTGTTTAGAGGGAATATCATCTTCAGATGAAGAAGTGTGGCTCATACCACCTCAATGTCAGATAAGAGGTCTGTACATATGTTCCTGAGGTGTGAATCATGCATGTCGCTGCATGAAGTCTTTGTCTGATTATGAAGAATGATTAGTTGCTGAAGAATCATCTTGTATCTGTTCACAGTGATTTCTGGTGAAACAACCGCTAGTCTTCCAAACTATCGAATAAGCGTTATAATTGTTATTCAAGTCCTCTGGTAACTTGCAGGATCGACTAGATTGATCCTATGGGGTATTGGTCGTTTGGATAGAATTAATAACAAAATAAGTGTTCATGTTTAGAACTTGTATTTAAAGTGTTTTATATATATATCCAGAGTACTTCGATCACAATGCTAAACAACTCAATGACATGATCAAGTAAAATAACATAAAACTGATTTGAACAAGTAAACGCATAAAGGTTCGATTTGCAAAGAAGTGTATAAGTGCAGGAATACTTAAATGGCTTTTAAATGTAAAAGACTTTTAAAGTGAAAGCATGAATATAAAAACATGAAATGTAAAAGAAAAGAATGTAAAACAAAGATATAAAAGTTTTCTGGAAAATAAGAGCGTTAATGTAAAGAGTTTCTGAAATATAAAAGGCTTTGAAGTAAAAGAAACATTTAAATGCAAGGAAAAGTTAAATGACTTTGAATGTAAAGAAGTTAAAAGACATTGATGCAAAGATAAAGGATAAACTGGAAGGTAAAGATGTTTACTGAATAATAAAAGTTTTGGTGCAATCATACGTACATCATTCGAGCATTCGTTTCCCTAGCCATGTGGTATTTTGAATGTTTACTGAATTTTTGTACAATAGATATGACACACGAAATCCTAACACTAAGACTCCTATTTATACTACTCGACCATAACGGTCCGCTTATGAGATCTTGCCACGCTCGTAACATGCGAACACTGCGCTCTCTTGCTTCCACGCTGCCTTCAACCGCTCCGCCAAGATATTTTCTAACTTCCAATCATCCCGCCGCTTGAATTTCAAATGCCTTGGCCACTTCGATTCGACTCACTTTATATGACCCTACTACCACTTCAAGCTTCCTTTATATACATCATCATAAGTGCCATTCAAGCTCCCGCTTTTAGTACATCCATTCAAGAGCCAATTTTTCATTCGAATCGGATATTCACTTTATTCCCACTAATACTAACATCATTCCGCTTCGAGCTCAATGACTCCATTTCGAATCATATATATCAAAATCTTCACCAACAAATGCCCCTTTAAAATATGTATTTAATCTCTTTGAGAAATACTTATTTTAAACATATCCACAAGATTTTGATGTGACCCCAATCATGACATCAGATATGATTTCCACTACGCTACCACGACTCTTGGTTTCCGAATCAACAGCTTAAGCCAGTATGGTGCGGTTATTAAAGACAATGATTATCTTAAATCATGCTTGTTACCAATGTTCACTTTACGCCACCTCATCCCGTATCCAACCCACGACCTCCACGTATCTGGGCTTTAGTTGATGAGTGTTTCAACTTCCTTACTATAAAACTAAACAAACTTAGTTTTTTTTTACTCTTTTTCACACTCTAAACTTTTTCTTCTTCTTTTCTCATCAACAAAAACCTAAAAGCTTTTAACAATTTCCAGAAATGTCTTCAACAACATCCCAGATGAAAAAGATTTCCAAGAAGAAAAACAAGAATGCTGGAACGATCATGGAAAGCAAAGTCGGTATTCACGAAGGTCAATCCGTGCTTATTCCCCAAGGAATCTCCAAAGAACAAGAACTCCTATACTCTTCCCAGGTATTAATCCCAACCAATGCTGCTGGAAAGAGGTTTTCCCTAATGGGCCCTCTTACAGTCTTTGAAATCCTGAAAGATACCAGGACTATCTTCCCTGTTTGTTATGATTTTAAACCATTGTTTAATAAGATGGAAACCCCTAGGTTAGGAACTGAAAATGTGAATGAATCCTCTGCTTCGGAAAACGTAGAAACCTCTGATACTCCCCCAAAAGACCCTTTTATTCTAGATTATGTTAAAAGTAATTTTAAGTCGCTCGATCTTGTCCTACTCCCCGACGCTACCACCAAACCTGGTTTGCTAAGGTAGGCTAAGAAATCCCATCAGGAGGAGCTAGGAATTTACAATCTAATCAAATTGTCAAAACCAAAGCTTCACCTACAAATACCTTTGCTATTTGCATCCTGTACTTTGGGATAGTACTTATAATACCTTTCACCTTCCCGGAGGAATGATCACACCCACATTCTTCGATATAGCGGCTATCATAGGATTATCACCAGAGAGAGACATATATCCTCGACTAAGAACATTCAAGCATCATTGACTTCACGCCAAGTTAGCCAGCCTTCTCAAAGTTTATCACCATTATCACAATCAAGGTGATAGGTATCGGATGTGGAGCACATTGCCTTCCTCACCCTTGGTTATCGAGATATGTATTTTGCGAGGTCACTACAAGTAGCCAGTAGGTTTATTCCCCTAGCTAGAGATCTACATGAAAATAGGAGAATTTGTTTGAGTGAGCTCTTACTCGTTGATCTCTATGAAAGCTTGAGATCAGCCGTTTCGAGTCTGAAATCTTACACTCCTAAGAACATTTTGCTAGCTGGTCCTTTCTGGTTACTCCAACTATGGCTTAATGCCATGTTTTAATCCTCCTTATCCATCGTTGATACCATTGTAGAGCAAGATCCAGAGGTAGCGGATCGAAATGTCGAAGGCACAAGGCTGAGGAGACTGACTCCAAATGATGATATGGCTGATTTCCAAGTTCTATTTTCACAATACATCATGATCTTCTCCAAAAGGCATAAGTTTGAAGAGACTATGGCACCTTTCGCTTCGAGGACTCATGGATCAATATGTTCACCATGTCCCTTTCGGAGGCTACTAAGAGTAAAGAACTCCAAGATATCTGGAAAGCTATCTTGCTCCCAAGACTAGTCTCCTCAAGGATCACTCCAACCAAGAACCAAATCCTTCTGTTTGCCTACCAACCCAATTTCGTTTCAAGACAATTCGGTTTATGTCAGCTAATTCCTGAACCCCTTTTTCAAACTCAGAGCGCTATTACCTCCGGTCGAACTTTCAAGGCCAGAGAAGCTAAACTGCAGCAGGAACAATATCAAGAGTTTGCCCAGTTCGAATTAATTTCTTTTGAACCAACTCATTTTTCATCAAAGGGTTTTCTAGATTGGTGGACTAAATTCTATCACTCTTATATGTTTGATACTTTCACCATCCAAAAGAAACCGATCACGCATTCGATGTGCAGTACACAAAAGAAAGGTATGTTCACTCATGCTCAAGAGATTAAAGCTTTTCGTTACTTCAAACAACTTATGATCCCACACGCAAAGCCATCAGATATCGAGGCCCCAAACCTTGAAGGAAAAATTTAAAGAAAAGTCTCTAAGTTCGACTTCCTTCGTGGTTGTCACCGAGGATAGGTATAGGTTGGCACCGAAATGCATCCACCTAAGTTTCCCAAACTACCTACCTCGAACCGGCTCGCTTGATTTCCATACCGTGGTTAACTTGCAAAGAGATGTTCAAGTATCAATCTCAAAAGAAACCAAAGCCATCCGAGACCGTGACATGGGCTCGACATCGCTCCATAATTTCCCACGGCATCTTCGCTATGACCTCTCGCCATGTCGATTCTTTCGAATGAGGCAGGTGCGAATGCTTGGGAAATCCCAAATAATTCTTTCTTTATTTTAACATTTTCTTAATTGTTTCGATTTTCACCATCGAATAAAGACCTGCGTCAAGACCGTGAAGGAAGCAGCTCCAACCAACTATCGAAACTAATGACAATGTGCCCCAAAGTTCCAACAACTACTCTTGAGACAACAACAACAACAACAACCATCGCTCCGACTCCAACAATTTCTCCAAATCCAACAATTGCTCCGACCCAGGTAATCATTTATTTTGGTATTTCGATCGACTTGAATTTATGATTGAAGTCTAATCTTATGTTTGCACCATTTCGCACTAATAAACTTCCACCAACTACTCCAAAGAAGCGAAAGCCTAATACCACTGGGAGGACTCTCAAGGCTGGGGAAAGTTCACCAACAACTTTGAAGAAAAAGCAGAAGAAAGATGTCTCAAAGGACACTAACGTCTCTGGACTCGATTCCAGGGATGTTGCTCCCTTACCAAAATAAAAAAATCCACCTTCGACCTCCAACGTAATGTTGGAACATATAGACAAGAATATCTCTTCGCATAATCCATGTGAATTGAATTCGAATTTTTTTTAACAAAGATAGTTATTCGTACCTTAGTGCAAATTTTTAATCTTTCTTTATTTGTGTAGGATGATTCAACTCCAGTACTTACCACTTCGAATCCTCCATCCAAAGCAGCTGCTCCGATCCATTCTCCTCACGGGATTCAAGTAACTGCGCGTAAAGGATCCTCCAATATGGCGGTTCCGACCGGCCCCGAGCAACCAGATGATCAAGGCACTTCCTCCTCAAAGAGACAAATGAAACAACACCTAAAGATGCTGAGGAGGTGCCTCCAGAAACTTCTCAACAAAAATCCCCTCTCGAAATCCCTCAAGAGAGCGACAAGGCAACTCAAGCTGAAGAAGAAAAAGCCAATGCCTCTCGAGAGAGCGAAGATCTTAGCGAGGAAGGATCCGAGGACTAAAGAGGAGAAGATGCTCAAGATGGTTCGAGCGAAGGAACGGAGTCGAAGCTCACAGAATGAAAACGATGACATTGAAGTAGTGGACTTGGTTGGTGATGACGTAAGATGATGAGGAAGCAAATAATGAAGGTGATGGTGTACCACCAATGAGCAAATGGAAGTCGAATGGATGTTACTCCATCGCATGGAGCTTCCCGAGTCTTCCTAAGGTCAAACAAATCAAGAGGAGTTAGCCTCTTAAACGAAATGACCCTATCATGAAGGCTAAGCCGGCTCAGAGATACTCCTTCCCAAGGTCAGCTGGTTCCTCGACCAACGATTCAACTGATGATAGGGTTGTACTCT
>CM038793.1:154149257-154203721 GCA_021764765.1 Vicia sativa | reverse complement strand
GAAATTGGGAGTCGAAAATGTCTCCGATGACCAGAGATCTTTTCGATGCTTTTTTCTGCTAGGAAAAAGCCTAGAAGCCACGATGGCCCACTTTGCCATCAAGAATGGAGCCATCGAGGGTATAACCTCTCGTGTCAACATTATGTTGAAAGATTTTGAAGACTTCATTTTGAGAAGTCTTGTCGATCGGAGTCAAGGGCATGTAACATGGCCATAGTGCTCCACTCCTGCCTTGGGAAATTGAAACCTTCTTTTGCGAAAAGGCTTCACATCGGCAAAAAGTGGCATTTAGCCACAATTGCAAGAGCCAAAATGGTCCATGAACCAAGACATTCTTCTTTTGATTCTGGGATCAAAGCTCTTTATTTGTCCGACCACGCCGATCAGAAGTGTACAAAGAGGCCAAAATTGGCCTAAAGCAACATTATCACCCTATGTAACGCTGCAGCCAAATGAGTAACTGCTTGGCCATCTACATCGACCTCAAACAAAATAACGGGCTTAGAGAGAGAGTTAGAACGTGCTCCTCATCAAGCTTCTTCAGATTCGCAGTGATGGTATTGGATAAAGTTGTTATAATTTGGATGTTTTTATTCACCAACGTCGAATTTGATGGGGATGATCTCGTGGTCGGTGTGGTTGAAGACAATCCCAGCAGGCTTTACGCCTGTCAGAGCAGCTACATCCAGTAGCGTAGGTTATCATACCACATCTTGTATGGAAGGTGTTAGTGGATCCTTCCCAAAAGTATAAGGCAGCTAATAGCATGCCACCTAAGTAGGGTGTGCCGACACGAGCAAGTTGCAACAGGTCATAAATACCCATTGCACTCCATTGTTGGCCCTTGTGTGGCTCTAATCTTTCAATCCAAGCCCCAAACTTAGGGCAATGCAAGGGAGGAGCAGTACGGAAGTTCCTGCCAACAAACTATAGTGAAATGGGGTTTATTGAGGTGATTAGGGGGCAATCAGGCTGGCTGGTGAGGAAAAAGGCCCTCGTCATCTACATGTATTTCTGGGGACGTTCAAGGTAATGGCCCTAAAAGGCATAAGGACTGCCTAGTCCGAAAGGAATGAAACCTAAGATTACCATATTTTGATTTTCTTCAAGCGGTGGCTCGTGGAGGTAGGTTTTGCCATCAACATGGCGGAGTTGGAGACTAGCGGCGGGAGCTGTGATAAAATCTTTGTCTGCCATTGTTGAAGTTGAAAATGTTTGAAAGGGTTTAAAGATTCTTGGTGGAACTAAGAAAGAAGTCGGAAAATCGTAAAGATCGTTGTTCTTTAAGATTGAAATGAAAGTTGAAAACTTTTGACTTGAAGATGAAGAAAACAAGTGGTTAGGGTTTCTGAGGGTGTTCCTGAGTTATGATTCAGAGATTGAGATTGTGAGGATTTTTCTGGGTTTTTGTTTGAGTGAATGAAAGTGCAGAAGAAAAGAGAAGAAATAAGAAGAATGCTTATTTATAGGCATGGAGTGAGGAAAACGCAAAAGGAATCGTGGTGTTTCCTAGGGTTTCAATCGGTTCGTCAAGGAAACGTGTGTGGATTAAGTCTCTAGCGATGGGCCACTGGCTACCTAGGTCATGATGACTAAACATTAAATGCTCCACGCCTCGAGAAAGGTAATATACGCTTCCATGATTACATGATGTCATGACAAGACCGGAGGGTAATATTTGCACAAAGGTAGCGGAAACGGTGAACCGACGCTAAGTTGAAATTTCATAGATACCATTGTCTCATGTTCGACAAAGATCAAGAATTCGAAAATGGTATCTCCGGGGAATTTTGTTAATGGAAATTTGTAAAGTATGCCTAAGGGCATGATTTAGAGGCAAAAGTTCCTACAATTAAGGACTAAATCATAATAAAGTTAGCCTCAAGATACTTAAAAAAGCCAAGTCGGCTCTAGAAAGAATGCTTGTCGGTTGAGAAGTCGTCAGGCCAAACTAAGTCCACTGTGAGCAAAACAACGTTGAAAACAAGACCATGTCAACATAGTGTATGATGGTCGATTCGAAGGTTTAAGTCGAATAAAGGCATCACCAAAGTGTTGTTGTTGTCGAAGGTGTTTGCTAGTGGACTTAGGTAATTTTGTTGTGTCAAGAGATCGAACTCGCTTTTTTCAAGACACGAAGGGAAAAATTCGTAAATAAGGAAATCGTGGGTAGTTAGTTGCCTTTAAGATCGAAGTTGAAGCTTTGAGCGGATGGTGAAACATGTGTGGTTATTTTCAAAGATTGAATCTCGTCCGCTGATTAGCTTTGTTACTTTGTAATTACTATAAATAAGTTAGAATGTTAAGAATTGAGGTGTTCATTTGTACTCAAATTATTTGCTAACACTGCCCAATTCCGCCGCTAAAGGAAGAAAGAGTAACGCAAGCTTTGATGTAACGGAATTACCACTTTTTATTTCAATGCAATCAATTTGCTTTTAACTTTATCTTTATTGTTTATTCATTTACTGTCCTCATTTGCTTATTGGTCACGAGTCACCAATAACCTCATTTACCAAATACTTTTCAACGAAACTCTGGTCATGAGTCATCAATAGTCGAATTTTGTGTGGGAAAGCCATTGCGCTATTTCTTAGGATCTGAAACCGCTGGGCCAAGGTCACTTTCATTTACGTAAATAGTGCAATTTATTAGCACGCTGCCTTGAGATCAACCGGTCATCTCGAGTAACCCTTAGTTTTAGGACTTAGGGAGGACCATGTTGTTTACCATTTTCTACAACAAACAGGAGTGTAAACATGGTGGTTTTCCTTCGAATTAATACTGTTGATAGTGAAATTTATTCCTGGCTTGGTATGCCCCCAGATGTAGGTTGGTTAGAACCGAATTAACAATTCCTTGTGTTCTTTTGTTACCGCTTAATCGTAATCTACCTTGTTCTGCTTTTATGATGTCGGATCGATATCACGACATCCCGAGTATGGACCCAACTAAAATTTCAATAAATCTCCATCTCATATATGTCTAGCCATATGGATGGGATAAAGAGCGAGCACAGATAAGTCAAGGTCCCATTTAAAGACCGTGAGGGACTGGGGGTTGCCGGTGGCATTGATTCCCGATCTCGGTGCCTCAGCACTGCACTGGGTGGCACGGTACCCTCAGTGCTTGGTTTAGCATCATGTCTCACCCTCGATGGCCCGCCTATGAGGTGATGAGGACCTGCCTCAAAAACTGCAGTGGTGAGGATGTTGAGGATGTGCCCCATGGAGACTAAGCGGGAGGAAGAAGTGTAGAGGTAGAATGGAACCAGAGAATGTGCACGGACATACCTGTCCGGATGTCGAAGGAACATGTGCGCATAACTCCTCTTTTTCGCACGTAAGCATGTTGTGAAACTCGACCATGCCTCAAACGTGACGGTCTCTCACACATATCTCATGTAGAAGTAAGAACGAAACGTTAGCATATGGCTTACAGATGAAAAAATGAAAAAAAAAACAAGCAAGAAACCGGAAATAAACCTCTGGTTTTGTTCTTGCCCATAAACCAAAAATAAACCTCTGATTTCTTCTACGAAACAGAGTTTTATACCACCCCACCCTAAAATTCCAAATGTGTCCAAAAAAACAGATTGATCGTCAAAAACAGTTTAAAAATAGTGTTATAATGATATAAACTACAAAAAACAACACATTTAAAATCCTATTTCACTAATTTCAATAGAAATTACATAAACTCTAAAAAATTCTTAAATCACATACTTGATTGATTGAAGATGGTTGTTGCTTTCTTGATTTCGTTAGTTGTTGTATTTATGCAATGGTTGATGGTTTATGTTGATTGTTTGAGGAAAATTTTGATTTTGAGAGAAAGGGTTGAATTGAGTGATTGAGAGAGTGTTTGTGTTATTTTTTCAAAAGTTTGCTGTTATGGGGAGGGGAAGAGGTTCTGGCGCCCTTAAAGTGCGTCCAAGAACCGAAAATTTACTTACGATTTGGAATCGGAGGTATACTTTCGGTTTACACCAAACCGTTTTCAACTTCTTTTGTATTTTATAGGATGCGAACCATAAATATATTTTCAATTTTTAAGGATAATAAAAATTCATGTGGTGCTCAAGAAGACTTTGGGTGGAATAAGAAATTCACCTTTCATAATTGTGAGACGATACAAAATGTACACCTAAATATACTTCCTCATAAGGTTACAACACATCAAAACATAAAAAGGCAATGGGAACATAAATTAGGTCACAAAACAAAACAATTGACACTTCCATTGAATTGAATCAACCAGCTAACAAACAGCAACTGCAAAACTTTCCTGTTTTTCCAACACGTTAATATGTTTGACTTAAATGCTGCCAATGTTAGAACATCAATTGCGTCAACTCTTGCTGGTCAAAACTACAAACTTTTGTCCTTTCTAATTAATTAAGAAAATTAAACAATTTCTCTTTTTGTTTTTAAGATATTTTAAAAGGCAATTTGTAGTAAATGAATTATAATTTATATGTATATTACAAAAAAATAAGTAACTGCTTGAATGCTGTGATCTTTCAATTTCATTTAAGTATTAATCATAAATGCTTCTTGTCACTAAATGACTCACTACAATATCATGAACCCATAATTGAGCAAGCTGGCCCTGCCATAAAACTTTTTTTGATGTTCACTTACTGTGTTTTCCGACTATTAATTAGTTTACTGTTTGTTTGATATTAATTATTGTTTCTGAGTTTTTCATAAAGAAATTATACATAATCAATGGAAGGTCCAATGTCGTTTTCTTAAAATAATTAAAGTCACATCAATATAAATATATTTTTAGACAAAACCGCATGTATATATACCTTTAGAATATGTAAAAAAAAATTATAAATAGTATAATGGACTATACCAAAAACTTTTTCACGTTATTTAAAGGTAAGAGGTCCTTGTCTATTTCGATTAAAGCCAATAGTTACATTTGTATGTATATCATTCCGTCAAGTGTTGTTTGGAGAAGCTAAACTTAAATTTGTAAATTTGTAAATTTGTTTGCACTATGATTGCTCTCTTTATAATATGAGTGACTATGAAGTATTTTGAATTTATTACAAACATACAATTGTCTTATCTATTTCTTAGGCACTAAAAGAATAGACAACGGAGAACCTGCAATTTAAATGGGTAATATAACCATCATCTATTCCTTTTATTTGGTATAATTTATTTTAAATTTGAATTTTATTAATTTATTAAGTTTTAATAAAAATGGAAAAAATAATTTAATCGAACCTAGCTTCATCAACTTCAAAACCTAACTTTGCTACTGCTAAACCTAATGTCTTATCTTATTGAAGATTCATTCTCAAATATATATAAGTCTCATGTTTATGTTCTTTTCTAAAGTACTCACTCTTAGTTTCAGTCCTGAATTTTGTTTTACCTCAACCCCACCTTTTCATATTTTAATCTTGTTCTCACTTTCGTGTCGTTTATTGTTGTATAATTGTATCGCAGCAAATACCAAGTCTTAATCTAGTTTTTGAATGATTTGTTTGCCTTCTAAGAGTCATATGTTTGATTTACGCAAATAAAAAACAGCTAGCTTTGATTGGGCCGGCCCACTCTCTCCCACCATTTTTGCTCCACAGTTGAATTATTTGGCTATAAATAGAGTTCTTCTCATTTGCACTAACTCTAGAATTCACATTCAATTCTCTTTATCTCTACTGCTTCATCTAAAAATTTTTTTGTTTTCGAGTGGCTCTCCGCACCATCAACAATGGATTAATTCCAAATACTATTGATTTTAATATCGTCCAAAGGTGTATCTCTTTGAATAATTCATTCCAGTGCAAGTGATAATCGTATTTTTTGAACGGACCGTTTTATCCTTGAGATGTCGTCGAAACTCGATTGTTTTGCATAATTAGTGGAAGTACGACGAAACGTCTTAAAGAAAGAGACCTAGTACACGACTTGTCCTGATAATTTTCTTTGTGGCATTTTTTTCTATACCACAAACAACAATTTTAAGATGTTCCTTTAACTGCCACGACTACTGAGGAATTATCAGTAATACTACGGCCACTACTATCTTTGTCAAACCATTTAAGTTTGAGGGTTTGATTTTCAAACATTGACAAGCTAAAATGAAATTTTTCTTAACTTTAAAGAAAGGTTCCCACTTTCTGACTGAGTATATCCATGTTGCTCCTTCTGGGTCAATTGAACTAACTAATGGCAAGTCAATGTGGAATCAAACGAGACTCTAAAATCGTTTGACTTAGACTTCACTCCAAAAGCTAAACTTATGACAAATAACTTACAACTCAGGAAAGAAATCTCCATTAGGGCAAGAGAATGACTGTAACACCCCTTCTAAGTAACCCGCGAATATAATCATTAAATCAGAGTCAACATGGAAAACAAGGGATGTCACAATTCATAAATAAAAATAAAACCTCAACAACAAGAGCTGTATTCATCAAGGACTTATCAAAATAATCAATCAAATTGATATCATGTTTTTACGTAAAATACCACAAAACCAAAACGGAATAAAACCAATTCATAATTATTCCCAAAATAACTCAAATAACAATTGAATACTAAATAATTTCTAAACGCTCCCAAGTTACAACCTATCGAGCATGACACCGACACGCGGACACAAAATAACATAGCTCTAGAGCCATCCTCACCAACTCTCGAAATGCTAACTTTAATTCAAATCGTTAAAGGGTGAGATTTCTTTATAATTAATATGCATTATAAGTTCCTCGCACAACATAATATCAAGAGATATTAATCCACCCATTCTAGCATAATTCAATTCAACACACGCATACAACCACACAATCCATTATGCACAACAATAACAACAAGAGAATTGTAACATTGAAACCATCCTAACATGTTACAATTCCATGCAAATACAACATGCAATGCATGTGGTACCAAACGTGAACTAAGTCACACACACCGATCCATCATCCCGGAGACACAAGAATCATCAATTCGTCCATAATCACCCGGACAAGAATCCAGCACCACCCATCTTCACCCGGAACGGTTATTGGCAATACAAGTCAAATTCTATACAATGAGAATTAACTTCACCAGACGTATATATGCACACCAAAGATGCAACATTCAATCAATCACAACAATTATCATAAACCGAATAAAACCAAAACATGATGTCCTCAACGATCATGCACACAATCAGCAAAGATAAACATGCATTCCATTCAAAATCCTCGATACAATCAATTGCCACAGTATACTAACGCATATACACCAAGTATGCATTGAATAACAAACCACTTAATTCGAATTGAAACATTTTCAAAATAATTTCAAGTTAGGAATTCCTTCATTTCATAAAATAGCATTAAATTTAAGAAACAACCAAAAACGCTCAAAACGGACTTACGGTTTGAAAGTTATGAATTTTAAAGTTTGAAATTTTTCAAAAAGGAACCCGCCTCCTGTAGAGAACCCGGTTCCCACAGTTCAAAAACACTGAAAATGTATGGGAACCCGGATCCTCAGGAACCTGGATCCTCGTGCAGAACCCGATCCTCCAGCAGAACCCGGTTCCCAGAAAAATCTTTGAAAATGAACCGGGAACCGGCCTCCCATGAGTAACGGTTCCAACTCGTAATGTTCCTCTTCCGGTTTTATACCGTAAACTCGGTTCCTCCCACATGGGAACCGGTCGCGACCCTAAAACAAAAAATTATGCGCTTTGACAACATTAATACCAATTCTCCTATCAATCCCACGAACCCATTCAAACACAATATAATTGCACAATCCAACAGCAAAGAATATGCATATAACATACTACGATCATTCCTAATGATCCTATAACACACTAATTACTCAATTCTACACATTCCAACACCAAATTGGGATAATTCTATGAAAACCTAGAATTACTAAATTGAAAATTCTTAACATACTACGATCAATTCTATTGCAATCAAAACCGATAAGGCATGTTAATCAATCGAAATCACCCTCACTCGTGGGTTCTTGAATTCGAACTTTCACTCTTTTCCTCTTTCTCTCTTCTCCAATGTTACGAATGATGAAAACCTTATATTCCTCTTTTTCCTTCTTTTTATTATTCCTTTTATTATTCCAAAATAATAAAAATAAATAAATAGTGTGAGTAGAGCCTTTACTCCTCACACCCCCCACTTTACACTTCACACCACCAACAATTCCACTTTCATTTTAATTAATTAATTCTAATAATCCAAAAATACCAACAATTAAATTTCTAATTAAATTAATAATTAAAATTCTAATTATTTAATAATCGAATTATTTGGGGTGTCACAACTCCCCCACTAAAAGAGTTTTCGGCCCCAAAACATACCTTAGACAAAAACTGGATAAGAGTCTTTCATCCGGCCTCCAGCTCCAAGTAACATTTCCACCGCTGTCCTCCCTAAGCTACTTTCACCGAGCTATCTCGAATTTAACTGTTTCAACTTTCGATCCTCCATTCTCGCAGGCAATGCTTCTACGGTCAAATTATCTCAAACCTGTATATCATCTACCTGAATCTTATGAGACGGATCAGTAATGTACTTCCTCAGTTGAGATACATGGAAAATATCATACAAATTTGCAAGTGACGGCGATAAAGTAACCTGATACGCAGCCTTCCCAACTCTCTTGGTAATCAAACGGACCATTAGCACGTAGTCAACTTCTTTGACTTCAAAGCTCGACCAATACCATATCGAGTAACTCTGATAAACACATTTTCTCCTTCACTAAACTCAAGATCTTTCCTCCTTATCGTGATAACTCTTCACGACTCCGAGAAGCTATCATCTCTTGAACCATTTTAATCTTTTCTAAAGTCCTTGGACAATTTCCGGTCCAATCACAACACTCTCTCCGATTCATACAACACAACGGTGTCCGACACCTTCATCGTATAATGCCTCAAATGGAGCCATACCAATACTGAATGAAAGCTATTGTTGTAGGTAAACTCAATCAATGGTAGATAGTTATCCTAAGCTCCACCTTTCTAACACACAAGCTCACAAAGAACTCTCTAACGATTAATTATCTCTCCGTCGACCATCCGTCTGTGGATGGTAAGCGTAACTCAATCGCAACTTAGTACCCAAAGTTTCCTACAACCCCGTCCAAAACTTAGACATAAACCTCGATCTCTATCCCACAATACTAGAAGGAATACCGTGCAAACTTACGATCTTCTCAACATACAACTCGCCAACCTCTCCATCTGATAATCCATTCTCATCTAATAAATGAGCGACTTCACAACCGATCGACAATAACCCGTATAGAATCACAATTCTCGTTGTCCCTTGAAACCGGACACAAAATCCATAGAAATGCCATCCCATTTAATCCCGAACAAACAACGGTTCCATCAATTCGACTTCCGATGTTCGATTTTCACTTCCGACAAACCAAACAAGCACAAACTCAAGCCTTTTTCATTCCGTGCCACCAAAACAACTTCTTCAAATCATGATACATTTTAGTAGCACCAGGATGAATACTCAACCCACTACGATGTCCTTCTTCCAAAATACTCTTTCTAATCTCTCGCAATATCCTAACACACACCCTATCACCAAATCTTATAATCTCCTTCTCGTCAATCCCAGACTACCTCCTTGACGGTTGATCAATGTCAATTTATCAACTAAACCAACATCATTTTTGTCCATTTCGAATTTCTTCCGATCACCACTAGTTAGCTTCAACATTCCCAATTTCACACTATTAGAAGTAGTCTCACATACCAAACTCAAATCTCAATTGTTCAACTAGATCCAATTCGCGAACCATCAACATCGACATATGTAAAGACTTCCTACTCAAAGCTTATAACAATGTTTGCCTTACCAGATGGTAATTCAAACAAAATCATAATCCTTCGTAAATTCTAACCACCTTCTCTCTCGCCTCATGTTGAGCTCTTTCGATCAAAGATATACTGCACTCTTGTGATCGTTGAACACCTCAAATCGAGAACCATACAAGTAAGGCTCCATAATTTCAAAACAAATACCATCACGCTAATTATAAATCATGAGTCGGATAATTCCTTTCATGAACCTTCAATTGTCTCAAGCATACGCCACAACCCGCTTATCTTGCATCAACACACCACCTAAACCCATCAATGACGATCACAATACACAACAAAAGACTTCACGGATTCGCAAAATCAAGATCTGAGCACTAGTCAACCTTCTTCAACTCTTTGAACTTTCTCACATTCAAGATCCCAAACAAACACCTAATTCTTTCTCGTCAACTTAGTCAATGGCAACGCTAATTTGGAAAATCCTTCAATGAACTTCTTGTAATAACCTACAAGACCAAGAAAACTACTTAATCCGTAAGCATTCTTCATGCCTTATCGAGATACCGCTTTCACCTTCAGAGAATCAATAGAAATATCATTCTGGAAATCACATGACCAAGAAAGCTTACTTCACTTAACCGTAACCGTGACTTAGACAACTTCGATATAGCTTCTTCTCTTTCAACAATTCCAATACAACTCGAGATGTCCCGATGCTCTTCATCACTTTTTTCAATAGATTAAAATATCATCAATAAATACCACCACAAACTTACCCAGACACGGATGAAATATCCTGCTCATATACTCCATGAAAACACCAGTATTAGTAACTCCAAACGGCATAATAGAATACTCATAATGTTCATACCTCATTCTAAATGCGTCAATATTCCGCCTTCACACGAATCGATGGTATCCGCACCTCAAATCAATCTTATCAATACACAAGCCCCAACCAGCTGATCCATCAAATCATCAATCCTAAGAATGGATACCAATTTTGATTGTAACTTTATTCAACTCAGTAATCAACACACAGCCTCATCGAACTCTTTCTTCTTAACCAACAACGTAAGAGCAATTTACAATAAACACTTGGACGAATAAACTTTTCTCAAGTAACTCTTCTAATCGCTTCTTCAATTCGTATAATCAGATGATGCGATAAGGCGCCATCGACAATTGACTAGTTCCGTGAATCAAATCTATAGAAAATTTCACCTCTCTCATGTGGAAATTACTAACGCCTTCCTAAACACTTCGAAATTCATTCACCACTTGCAATTCATTACTCTTAGCCTTTCCTTTCGCCTGTCAAGAATACAACATAAACACCACCTCACCATCATTAATACACAAGAACTCTTATCATCCATCTTAATGCATTGTCCTTATTAGAGTCTTCACAACTCATATGGTTCACAAGCTTCTACCAAACTTCATTCATATTCATCACTTTATGCCCCATTTAGATAGTAAGACAACAGATACCATCCAATACTATTCCGCCTACTATCAACAAGATATTAATGGTGATCAAGTCCTCAATTTGTCAATAGACATCCGATAATCATACGAGTATAAACCATCATTACCAACACTTTCGATTCTTAGAATCGCGCCTTTTGCACTTCAACCTATGACCACATCCCAACGATTCCAACAACTCTAACCACACTTGCAATGCTTCTCAAGACTGCACTCAATGACTTACAATCGAACATATCCGTGGAGGCATCTCTTTCCCCACTTAGTTTCACACTACCCCGAATAATCAATCGTAGCAATAAGTACCATGTTGTTGTACACACTTGTCAGCATAAAGGCATAATGACATTAAGACACCGGTCATAACGACCGACTATGCTCTGATACCACTATTGTAACACCCCTTCTAAATAACTCGCGAATATAATCATTAAATCATAGTCAACATGGAAAACAAGGGATGTCACAATTCATAAATAAAAATAAAATCTCAATAAACAGTAGCCATGCTTCACTGAAGGACTTATCAAAATAATCAATCAAATTGATATCATGTTTTACACAGCGGAAAAATACCACAAAACCAAAACGAAATAAAACCAATTCATAATTATTCCCAAAATAACTCAAATAACAATTGAACACTAAATTATTTCTCAGCTAAACATTCTCCAGTGTTACAACCTATCGATGACATCGACACGCAGACACAAAATAACATAGCTTTCAGAGCCATCCTTACTAACCCCGAATCGCTAACTTTAATCAAATCATTAAAGTAAGGGTGAGATTTCTTTATAATTAATATGCATTATAAGTTCCTCAGACAACATAATATCACAAGTATATTAATCCACCCATTCTAGCATAATTCAAATTTCAACACACAGTTACAACCACACAATCCATTATGCACAACTATAACAACAAGAGAATTGTAACACTAGAAACCATCCTAACATGTTACAATTCCATACAAATACAAATGCAGACGCAATGCATGTGGTACCAAAACGTGAACTAAGTCACACACATCGATCCATCATCACCCGACATAATAATCATCGATTCGCCCATAATCACCCGTATACCTAATCCAAATTTCACCACCCATCATCACCCGAACGGTTATTAGTAATAAAATTCAAATTCCACAAAATGGGAATTAATCACTAGAATGCATATGCATGCACAACACCAAGATGCAATATCAATCAATCTATGAATACAACAATTATCATAAACCGAATAAACACTAAAACATGATGTCCTCAATGATCATGCACATAATCGAAAGATAAACATGCATTCCGCTCACAAAATCTTGATATAATCAATTGCTGTGTATACTACCGATATACACCAAGTATGTATCAATAACAAACCACTTAATTCGAAGTCAACACATTTTCAAAATAATTTCAAGTTACGTGAATTCCTTCATTTCATAAAATAGAGCATTAAATTTAAGAAACAACGTCCAAAACGGCGCCAAAATGGACTTATGGTTTGAAAGTTATGAATCTTTAAAGTTTGGAATTTTTCAAAAGTAATGTTGAACTTTCCTCCTGTGGAGAACCTTCCCACAAAGTTCAAAACACGCCGGAATGTATGGGAACCGGATCCTCCAGCAGCCCCCCGGAAAATCAGCTTTCTTTGAAAATGAACGGGAACCTGTTCGCCTCAGAGTAACTGTTCTCAAAGAACCTGTAAGGTTCCTCTTCTGGTTTTTATACTAGAAACCCGGTTCCTCCCACAAGGAAACCGGTTCTCGACCTAACCAAAATTATGCAGTTTGACAACGTTATGCATACCAATTCAATTCCTATCAATCCCACACGAACCCAACATTCAAACACAATATAATTGCACAATCCAACTAGTGAATATGCAATATAACATACCGATCATTCCTAATGATCCTATAACACACTAATTACTCAATTCTACACATTCCGACTAATTAAATTAGGATAATTCTATGAAAACCTAGAATTACTAAATTGAGAATTTTATCATACTACGATCAATTTTATTGCAATCAAACCGATAAGGCATGTTAATTCAATCACCTTACTCAAGGGTTCTTTGAATTCGAACTTTCACTCTTTTCCTCTTTCTTCTCTTCTCCAATGTTACAAATGATGAAAACCTTCTATTCCTCCTTTCTTCTTTTTCCTTTTATTATTCCTTTTATTATTCCAAAATAATAAAATAAAATAAATAGTGTGAGTAGAGCCTTTACTCCTCACTTCCACTTTATACTTCATACCACCAACAATTCCATTCCATTTTAATTAATTAATTCTAATAATTAAAATACCAACAATTAAATTTCTAATTAAATTAATAATTAAAAATTTAATTATTTAATAATCGAATTGTGGAATCAAACGAGACTCTAAAATCGCTTGACTTAGACTTTACTCCAAAAGCTAAAGTCAGACAAATAACTTACAACTCGTGAAAGAAATTCCATTAGCGCAAGAGAATGACTACCTATGCAAAAAAAATCACATATTGAATGTCTTGTTGATGATATGTATAATTATTACAAGAATTACAAGATTGCTAAACATATATGAGAGGCTTGCGTAAGAAATAGGATGAAGAAGCATGTAAAGAAATATGATGTCACCGCTATCGAACTATAAGATGGTGGATGAAAAGTCTCAGGAAGCTCAAAGATACGAAATTCGAAGATTGCTCATGAAATCGTTATATGAGGTAGCCCTTCAACGAACGATTTCAAATTGATGTTATCATTCACAAACCGCCTAGTCGAAAGATTTCAAAATGTGATTTGCCACAAAACAAAAGAGTTTTCAATCGAGAGTTTGATTACTCCTCGAATTTAAAAGGAAGGTCAAACAAAAGATCGTAAAGATGAATTATTTTAAAAACAAAATAGATTCATTGGGGTTTCGAGGCTACGAATAAACCATTAAAGAATCGAACCGCAATGATGTGAACCGAATTAAGAATGGGAATCCATCTATGGCCACACCTTCTCCATTTGCTAGAAGCAACCACCACCTCAAAGAAACTATGCTCGTTTTCACTATGCTCGTTTTCGCTCCATTTGCTAGGCAGAACTCATTGTTATGACCATCAAGTCAACATGGTTGTGAAGTGATGGTTGGTGGATAGACATATTGTAGCCCTCTTCATGTCTTCTACGATCATGTTATGTTAAAGATATACATGAATGCTAAAGAAAAGAAAAGTGTTGGGAGATGTTTAACTTGTAATGAAGTTGAATTGGAAATGTTGAGTTGAAATTCACCTCAGAAAGACTTTGATCTTGAAGAACGTCATGTCTGCTCTTGATTATGGGAGATGCTCACACCAATAATATTGTTGAATTGGATATGTTGAGTTAAAATTCACCTCAACATTTGTAATTTTAATACATTTTTAATAGAATTTTGACCCATCAATTTAATATCCTTACAAAGATTAAATTATTTTCTCTACTACATTTTAAAATTAAATAATAAGTATATAAAATTTTAAAATTAATTTAAATTATTTTAACATATATTTTAAATTAAATATTATCAATATATTCAATATCTTCAGAGAATCAGAAAAGTTTTAAAAAATCTCACGAAAGAATAACAAAAGAATTGAAAATGGATTAAATTCTCAATTAAAAATGAATTAAAATATACAATCAATTAAATATTTAATACACATAAATTATAATCTTTTAACGTAAATTTGTAAACTTAACACTCAACCTTTCGATTTCTAAACCTTTAAACTTCATCATTAACAATCCATTCGATAAGAATGAAATTTCAAAGAAGATTTTATGAGGGTTTTGTTTTCTTATGTTGACAAAAATGAAATATTGAAAATGAAAACAAGATTAAGAAAATCATTTAAGCATGAGGTACCCGTTACTATGAATTTAAAATAGAATCAAAATTTTACATATTTATATTGTAATAATTATTTCTCAAAATTTTGTAATTTTATCGTACGCTGTGTTTTCTTACGGTATAATGTTGAGACTATTTTAATGATATTTTATATATTTTACATATATGTTATATGCATTAATTATAGACATTTTGAATTAATGCAGGTAAGATGGTGGTTTATACCCATTTTAATAAATGTACATGAAATGGTAGTTTATTTTATAAGAGGTATATGGTAAAATTAAATGCATATGGAATTATCAAGTAAATGGAAAAATATATATAATATCTGGATAGAAACAAAATATTAGAAATGAATGCAAGATCAAGAGGAATATTTAAGTGGAGGTAGCACCTACCATCAATTTTAAAATATAGTAGATTTAGTGGAATGTTTATAAGATTGTTTATTCATAATCAAACACAAACATAAACATGTCAAAATCTTGACGTATACAACGTAGTTTTAAAATACTTTTGTACGTCATTAAGTTTTCTCGCAAATTTTAAACATGATGGTTACTATTTTCGCTTTTAAGACAAGCATTACTGGGAGTAGATTTTTAGATCAAAACTTTTAGTTTAGATAGATCGTTATTCGCGAGTCTTCTGTTTTGTCTACCGTAGACTTACGAGAGATTTTGTGTGAACAGTGTCGATATAATTATGAACACCAAAGATTGTTATCCCCATCCATATAAAACTCATACAAACTATAAGATTATAATCGAGCCGACTCAACCTAGAACCGAGGTATAGAGTCCCTGCACTCATTGTATACCTTGCACCAATTTTTGGGCTGAATTTGACAACTTTCTAAGCTTAATGGACCATACTGCTAGTATTATGCCTTTAATGCTTATTCGCTCGAGTTGCATTTCTACCATTCTATGGCATCACCCATTTCGCCTTTATAGCCTGCTTATGTGAACCACCAAAGTACAAAACTTTCAAAATACCCTTAGATAGGTTCCGCATCTGCTCATGGTTCTTCGCCGAGAGCTTTGAAGGAAATCGCGACTTAAAATTGCAATGAAATTGGATTTTCCTTTGTGATCCTTACGAATGTTCATGGTGATGTAGAGTATTTTACCTCTTGTGGCGATTCGATTTGACTGTGATCACGAACGCTGATGAAGAACAACATCTCTACTCAACACGAACAACTTGCTTCCGATCACAGTATGCTCACGAACGGAGGCTTTGAGAGAGAGTGAACGGATTGCAGGATTCGTGGACCGAATTTGCATCAAGTAAAAAGCTTCATCACAAGGGTCCTATTTATAAGACCACAAGTGGGCTGAAGCTAAAAGCCCAATAATGGTTGTAGACTAAAAGCCCAATAAAGCTCACGAAAAATCATACATTATGATATATCGTATCACTTAAGCATGTGGTACCTACCACATTCCGATTCCACTTAAGTACACCGCATCTCTACGATGTTCCTTATTTACACTATCTCTCATTAATCTATCCTTATGTGTGACTCGAGGTTTCGCGACATTGACAATTATATTAAATCACATTTAACATAATAAACAAGGAGCTGTATCTAGCAACACATCATCGCTACCCAAGTCACGAAAATGTCATGTGATCCGACAAAACCTTTCGTGATAATACTGTGTGTATAATTACCGCTTTGCCTTATGTCTATATTGAACACAAGGCATAGACCGTGTCATCCTTGTCCAGCAATATTGGGCCCTCGACATTTATCCTGCTACGCAGGATGGGAAAATTCCATCTAGGTCACTCATGTCCTCAAAGATGCTTTGTGAAGTACCCATCAACCGCCTTTATGATCATCTAGTTACGGATAACGCTTGATCAAGAATAAAGCACTTGACTCTACATCTAGGGTCCAGAGTGGTTTCAGTCAAGGGTGGTATGCACCACTTATCACCATGAGAATAACTTATGACACTTTGCATAACATTTTATGTAGTTTCATACGTGAATCCAAGATAAATATTACTCCTAATATTTATACCTATGTCAAGACTTGATAACTCCTTATCCATGATCCATAGATGTGATCATCGCCTATCTTCATAATAATCTCAATGCTTTAATGTTATCCGACTTCACAATAAAGCTCGATTATGGATACTTTAAGAATAGTGTCCTTGTGTTTAATGGATCTCATGATTAAGTCACACTTAACATTGCATTAAACAAACCAACTATTCTAGGGACTTTATTATTTCAAAAAAGGAAACATAATAAAGAAAAGCCTTTTATTATTAATAAATAATTCGATACAAGTACCAAAAAGTATTGGCCTCTAGGGCTTACACCAACAAGCTTTTCCCAAAAGGAAACTTAAATTTTTAAATAGTCACGTAAGTTTTTGGAAGTTGATGATGATGACAAGCCCCCCATCTGCTTGGTGAAGCGAGTGCCGCTCGAGACGACCAAGTGTTTTTCTTGGTTATTTTGTCTCTTTGGGTTTTATCACTTAACCGTACTTTTTGTCGTTGCTTTAACTTTTAATTCACATGCTTAATTAGCGTGTTTGTATGAATTACTTTCATGTTTTAATCAAGGAATGAGATGTGTGATATAGCATCCCTAAGTCAAATGGTTTACTTAGCCATGAAGACTTAAATTAAAAGGCACAATCCTCTATTCGCTTAGCCGACCTTATTATTATCCCGACATGCAACATCTAGATTTTGTCTGCCATAGGTCGAAGTTTGAGTGTATTAATAATATTTATTCTTTGTAGGCAAACCAGCCCCGAGTAGTTTTTGAGGTTTTCCCAAGTCACACTTTATCAAGTTTCTAAAATGACTCAAGGCTTTAAGCCGAGTTGGCGAAATGTCGGTCAGGTTTCGACACCGATTCAAGAAAAGTATCTTGAATCAAGGCTTTAAGCCAAGTTAAGGAGAAACGCCGAGTCAGGCCCGACACCGATTCAAGCAAAGTATCTTGAAGGCTTTAAGCCGAGTTATGGAAAACATCGGGCTATGCCCGACACTAATTCGAGCAAAGTATCTTGAACCAAGGCTTTAAGTCGAGTTAAGAAACATCGGATCGTGTTTAACATCGATTCAAGAAAAGTATCTTGAATCAAGGATTTAAGCCAAGTTGTCGAAACGCTGGTCAGTGTTCGACATCGATTCAAGAAAAGTATCTTGAACCAAGGCTTTAAGTCGAGTCAGTGAAACGCCAGCTTTTTCCGATCGATTCAAGCAAAGTATTTTGAATCAAGTATTTAAGCCGAGTTATGGCGAAATGTCGGGTCAGGCTCGACACTAATTCAAGCAAAGTATCTTGAATCAAGGCTTTAAGTCGAGTTGTATAAACGCTAGTCAGGTTTCCACACCGATTCAAGCATAGTATCTTGAATCAAGGCTTTAAGTCGAGTTGGCGAAACTGGTCGGCTCGACATCGATTCAAGCAAAGTATCTTGAATCAAGGCTTTAAGCCGAGTGTGGCAAAACATCAAGGTTTCAACACTAATTCAAGAAAAGTATCTTCAACCAAGGCTTTAAGTTGAGTCATGGAGAAACGCCGTTGTTTCTTGACATCGATTCAAGCAAAGTATCTTGAATCAAGGGTTTGCCGACATGTGGCAAAACGCCGGTCATACCGACAATGATTCAAGAAAAGTATCTTGAACCAAGGCTTTAAGTCGAGTTGTGGCGAAACGTCGGGCTTTGCCTGACACTAATTCAAGAAAAGTATCTTGAACCAAGGATTTAAGCCTAGTTATGGCGAAACGCCAGGTTGTGCCTGACACTGATTCAAGCAAAGTATCTTGAATCAAGGCTTTAAGCCGAGTCAGGCGAACGCCGGTCAGCTGCATAATCGATTCAAGCAAGTATATTGAACCAAGGCTTTAAGCCGAGTAGTGGCGAAACGCCACGCTGTGCCTGACACTGATTCAAGCAAAGTATCTTGAACCAAGACTTTAAACCGAGTTGTGGAGAAACGCCAGGTTGTGCCTGACACTGATTCAAGCAAAGTATCTTGAACCAAAGCTTTAAGTCGAAGTTTTGCAACGTCGTCAGGCTCGACACTAATTCAAGCAAAGTATCTTGAATCAAGGCAGTGAACCGAATTTTAGCTTTAAGCTGGGTGGAATCCAATTAGGGATCTTCACGTGATTTTGGCTTTAAGTTGGGTTGTACTTGAGCCGGATCACCAAAGGTGAATTCCGAGGAAGGGAGCCTGTTACAATTTATTGATCTTTACAAGCTAGAATTATTTTTAAGGTACCTCATTACCCACCTAAGGGAAATTGACAACACCTTTATTTTTAGCAAATGTAAATGAGATTCTTTACAATCGGCAGAGACATTAGCTCACTTAATACAACTGTATTTAAACAATTTAATTTTGAAATCTACCTGACTTTGTGTTGTCTTCTAAGATTAATTGATCGGGATGCCTTATATGACCCCCCAAGCGTGAGGCTTTGTTAGAACAAGGCGAAACATTTTGACCCAGAGCCATCCCGGCTAAGAAGGACTCTGCTTCGTTGCTTGTCACATTTTTACAACAATACCAACAATTTAAAACAGATATAATATTATTTATGTCTAACACTCTCTGATAATTTCAATTGTGAGTCATTTTGATGACAAATGTTCGAAGTGATCAATTTTGTCATGCAATAAACTTGAGGAAAACTTGTTAGTTCGTGTATCTAAACTCTTGTTCCCAGTGTCGGCTTTGTAGTTGTCGAACATTTGACTCCTTCGAATGTTTGGAACCAACGACATGATCAACGAATCGAGACTGCAACTTGTTTTCATGTGATCATCGAGCAGTTTGTTTAAACATTTATGGAAATGATATATAGCATGGCCCTGTAGTTATTAACATTGTTCCAGCCTGTTCGTTCAATCAAACTCTGGTACAAACAGTAACATCCATGCAACATGGTTTAACACTACATAATTATGACCCGACGAGTGGTTAGCACCATATTACATATAACAATATTTTAATCAACACATATATGTTGCATGTACAAGTAAAATGTAATCATTTCACTGATAAGTATACAACACCGGTACTGTACACATATGTTAATTAAGCTCATTAATTTAGAAAACCATAAACCCACAAAGTTATGCATTACCCATTTCTAGAATAGATTTTAGATAAATTAAAAGTGTATACAAGGATTACTTATCTTTTAATGTTGGCATCAACGATGTGGCTATCCAATTCTTCGTGATCCATAGCTTAGTGACGCGGTGTTACGGTCTCCGGCTGTTTGTTTAGCATATATAGCTTCATTAATAAACTTCCATATAGTGCATGGAGCAAGAAGTCGTTCCCAATAAATTGGTCCCTATGTTATGAAGAATCAACAACTATACATTAATCGACGTAATGTATTGACAATCTTAAACCCAAGATTTTCCTGTAACATTAGATTCTAATCTGCTCATAGAAAAAGGTGTAAAGTTCAACAATCGGACAATATGAAAGGTGTACTATTCAGTGCCTAACAAGTGCGACAATCCAGCAATAACAGAATCGAAAACTGTATGACAATAGTAATCATGATATTCCTAACCACTTATGCTTTGCGTTGATAAAAACCCGAGCCCTTGCATTTTGATGATAGTGTTGACGATATCACCGTAAACTTGGTGTAAGAGTTATCTAACCCTTTAAATAATCCAATAAGAACAAACGTGTAACAATTTCGTTCTTACAGTGTTTGGCATAACAACTACATCACTCAACACCAGCTTTATTATCAATGTCGTAACTAAGGTTACACAGATACAAAGACTACGTAATACGTATGCACATAAAACATGTATTCCAATTTAACCCACGATACTTAATAGAAGCAAATTAAAGTAAGGTACTTGGATTACTTATCTTTACAACTGGAAGCAGCGCGGTGACATCGACTCGAATTTGTGACACTATAATTCTCACTGCCTTGTGCCTCTAAGCTCCATTATGTACTGTAATATGACACATTTGTGACTGCTGCTTGTATTCTTATTCAGTTCTGCCTCAAGTATATGTGTATGTGACATTAACTTCCATTCGGTGCAAAACATTATTCCTGCAGCATCACCTTCATCGGTGATGTTAGGGCCTGGTTTGTTATATCTGTTCAACTTTGAAGTTGGTGCCGACAAAGTGATCTCTCAACGAATCATAGGAATCATCTATTAAATCCAACTTCATCGCAGCTCTCCCTATTATCACATCTCATTCTGTTGTTGCCACAACCGAATCACCAGCCCATGACAAGACTGCCGATGTCTGTGGTTTCTTTAACACTTAATATCGATATTGCAACAATGGACGGGTCCGCATTGGATCTGTCTTAGAACTCTGCAGATACACATAGATAGAAGAGGCTGGTTGAGAACGTCGGTAGACGTACGAAATATCTAATTCCTTATGACTCGGATCTGTCGCCCTCGCTCCTGCAGCATGTCTCATATAATGCAATTATAATGTAATTAGATGGACAACGGTAGCTACAATGACTATCTATTTCTCAAAGGCAGTTACAATACTATAAGATAAAGCACCCCAACGACGGTTATAAACATAAAAACCAAAAATTTAACATTATTGGTAACTACTGTTATAACACAAAAATTTTCGACCATTGGCCCCTGAAACGCTTTCAAGTTACTACGATCCATTCTATCAAAATACTGACAAATTATAACAGCAACGCATTGTTTAACGTTTTTATCTATGTCCATGTATCAGAACAAGCAACAGCATTGTGCCGAGCATTTAATTATCATAACAATTAAGTAAAAATCTTGAGAGGCAACTTATCTTTTAACGTCGTCAATGGTCTTAATTGGCTTCGAAGTTGTGAATTGGAATCTGCCCATCTGCAGTTCATCACCGACCACCGATGGCCTTGTGACGACCGAGTTGACATCGGAACTTCCTTGTCTCATGAGCTTGTCATGCTCTAGAGATCTCGCCAATAGGATGGAGGTTATTTACTCTAACTTGACTAACTGGAAAGTATATGAGAGCATGGGACTCGGTTCTGCAAAGGAGTACTATTATCCAATAAGGGATAATGAAAGGCGATTAACCTATGCTCTGGTTGATAAGTATATGCACTTGGGAAGTGTCATCCAACTGCTTGGAATGACCTTTCCTTTGACTTGAGAAAACAAAGTTGAGCATACCACATCAAGAGCAAGGTATGTTCACCAAGGAGGTTTTTCTCGAATGAGTCCAATTGTGTTGTATCCCACATGTTGGATCCTGGCTATGCACTAAGGGTAAAGTGAGTTAGTGAGGCTTAAAGAAGCTAAGGTGGTTATGGTATTGTGCTAACCCTATCATCTACTAGTTTCTTCTTCCTCAGATATCTGTTTAGAGGGAATATCATCTTCAGATGAAGAAGTGTGGCTCATACCACCTCAATGTCAGATAAGAGGTCCGCATATGTTCGAGGTGTGAATCATGCATGTCGCTGCATGAAGTCTTTGTCTGATTATGAAGAATGATTAGTTGCTGAAGAATCATCTTGTATCTGTTCACAGTGATTTCTGGTGAAACAACCGCTAGTCTTCCAAACTATCGAATAAGCGTTATAATTGTTATTCAAGTCCTCTGGTAACTTGCAGGATCGACTAGATTGATCCTATGGGGTATTGGTCGCTTGATAGAATTAATAACAAAATAAGTGTTCATGTTTAGAACTTGTATTTAAAGTGTTTTATATATATCCCAGTACTTCGATCACAATGCTAAACAACTCAATGACATGATCAAGTAAAATAACATAAAACTGATTTGAACAAGTAAACGCATAAAGGTTCGATTTGCAAAGAAGTGTATAAGTGCAGGAATACTTAAATGGCTTTTAAATGTAAAAGACTTTAAAGTGAAAGCATGAATATAAAAACATGAAATGTAAAAGAAAAGAATGTAAAACAAAGATATAAAAGTTTTCGGAAAATAAGAGCGTTAATGTAAAGAGTTTCTGAAATATAAAAGGCTTTGAAGTAAAAGAAACATTTAAATGCAAGGAAAAGTTAAATGACTTTGAATGTAAAGAAGTTAAAAGACATTGATGCAAAGATAAAGGATAAACTGGAAGGTAAAGATGTTTATCAATAATAAAAGTTTTGTGCAATCATACGTATATCATTCGAGCATTCGCTTCCCTAGCCATGTGGTATTTTGAATGTTTATCGAATTTTTGTACAATAGATATGACACACTAAATCCTAACACTAAGACTCCTATTTATACTACTGACCATAACGGTCGGCTTATGAGATCTTGCCACGCTCGTAACATGCGCACTCATTCTTCTTGCTTCCACGCCTTCGAACCGCTCCCAGATATTTTCTAACTTCCAATCATCCCGCTGCTTGAATTTCAAATGCCTTGGCCACTTCGATTCGACTCACTTATATGACCCTACTACCACTAAGCTTCCTTTATATACATCATCATAAGTGCCATTCAAGCTCCCTTTAGTACATCCATTCAAGAGCCAATTTTTTCATTCCGAATCGTGACATTCACTTTATTCCTACCTAATACTAACATCATTCCGTTTCGAGCTCAATGACTCCATTTCAATCATATATATCAAAATCTTCACCAACAAATGCCCTTTAAAATATGTATTTCAATCTTTTGAGAAATACTTATTTTAAACATATCCACAAGATTTTGATGTGACCCGAGCAATCATGACATCAGATATGATTTCCACTACGCACCACGACGGCTCGGTTTCCGAACCGCTTCAAAACAATACACGGTATGGTGCGGTTATTAAAGACAATGATTATCTTAAATCATGCTTGTTACCAATGTTCACTTTACGCCACCTCATCCCGTATCCAACCCACGACCTCCACGTATCGGGCTTTAGTTGATGAGTGTTTCAACTTCCTTACTATAAAACTAAACAAACTTAGTTTTTTACTCTTTTCACACTCTAAACTTTTTCTTCTTCTTTCTCATCAACAAAACCTAAAAGCTTTTAACAATTTTTAAATGTCTTCAACAACATCCCGATGAAAAGATTTCCAAGAAGAAAAACAAGAATGCCGGAACGATCATGGAAAGCAAAGTCGGTATTCAAGGTCAATCCGTGCTTATTCCCCAAGGAATCTCCAAAGAACAAGAACTCCTATACTCTTCCTGTATTAATCCCAACCAATGTCATGGAAAGAGGTTTTCCTAATGGGCCCTCTTACGCCTTTTGAAATCGAAAGATACCAGACTATCTTCCCTGTTTGTTATGATTTTAAACCATTGTTTAATAAGATGGAAACCCCTAGGTTAGGAACTGAAAATGTGAATGAATCCTCTGCTTCGGAAAACGTAGAAACCTCTGATACTCCCCCAAAAGACCCTTTTATTCTAGATTATGTTAAAAGTAATTTTAAGCCGTTTCGATCTTGTCCTACCCCTGACGCAGCTTACCAAAACTGGTTTGCTAAGGTAGAGGCTAAGAAATCCCATCAGTGGGAGGAGCTAGGAATTTACAATCTAATCAAATTGTCAAAACCAGGCTTCACCTACAGTCACCCTTTGCTATTTGCATCCTTGTACTTTTGGGATAGTACTTATAATACCTTTCACCTTCCTGGAGGAATGATCACACCCACATTCTTCGATATAGCGGCTATCATAGGATTATCACCAGTAGGAGAGACATATATCCCTGACTCTGAAGAACATTCAAGCATCATTGACTTCGACGTCAAGTTAGCCAGCTTCTCAAAGTTTATCAGTCATTATCACACTGAAGGTGATAGTGTATCGGATGTGGAGCACATTGCCTTCCTCACCCTTTGGTTATCGAGATATGTATTTTGCAGTAGGTCACTACAAGTAGCCAGTAGGTTTATTCCCCTAGCTAGAGATCTACATGAAAATAGGAGAATTTGTTTGAGTGAGCTCTTACTCGTTGATCTCTATGAAAGCTTGAGATCACCTGCTTCGAGTCCAAATCTACACCCTAAGAACATTTTGCTAGCTGGTCCTTTCTGGTTACTCCAACTATGGCTTAATGCCATGTTTTAATCCTCCTTATCCATCGTTGATACCATTGTAGAGCAAGATCCAGAGGTAGCGGATCGAAATGTCGAAGGCACAAGGCTGAGGAGACTGACTCCAAATGATGATATGGCTGATTTCCAAGTTCTATTTTCACAATACATCATGATCTTCTCCAAAAGGCATAAGTTTGAAGAGACTATGGCACCTTTCGCTTCGAGGACTCATGGACCGTCATGGTTCACCATGTCCCTTTCGGAGGCTACTAAGAGTAAAGAACTCCAAGATATCTGGAAAGCTATCTTGCTCCCAAGACTAGTCTCCTCAAGGATCACTCCAACCAAGAACCAAATCCTTCTGTTTGCCTACCAACCCAATTTCGTTTCAAGACAATTCGGTTTATGTTAGATAATTCCGGAACCCCTTTTTCAAACTCAGAGCGCTATTACCTCCGGTCGAACTTTCAAGGCCAGAGAAGCTAAACTGCAGCAGGAACAATATCAAGAGTTTGCCCAGTTCGAATTAATTTCTTTTGAACCAACTCATTTTTCATCAAAGGGTTTTCTAGATTGGTGGACTAAATTCTATCAGTCTTATATGTTTGATACTTTCACCATCCAAAAGAAACTGACCGCTGCATTCGATGTGCAGGTACACAAAAAGAAAGGTATGTTCACTCATGCTCAAGAGATTAAAGCTTTTCAGAATTACTTCGAAACAACTTATGATCCCACACGCTTGCAAGCCACTGTATATCGAGCGTCCCAAACCTTGAAGGAAAAATTTAAAGAAAAGTCTCTAAGTTCGACTTCCGTGGTTGTCACCGAGGATAGGTATAGGTTGGCACTCGAAATGCATCCACCTAAGTTTCCCAAACTACCTACCTTTAACCTGCTCGCTTGATTTCCCCCATACCCTTGGTGGTTAACTTGCAAAGAGATGTTCAAGTATCAATCTCAAAAGAAACTAAAGCCATCTGAGACTGTGACATGGGCTCGACACTGGCTCCATAATTTCCCACGGCATCTTCGCTATGACCTCTCTGCCATGTCGATTCTTTCGAATGAAGGCGCAGGTGCGAATGCTTGGGAAATCCCCAAATAATTCTTTCTTTATTTTAACATTTCGTCTTAATTGTTTCGATTTTCAGCCATCAGAATAAAGACTGTTGCGTCGAAGACCAGGGAAGGAAGCAGTTCCCAACCAACTATCGAAACTAATGACAATGTGCCCCAAAAAGTTCCAACAACTACTCTTGAGACAACAACAACAACAACAACAACCATCGCTCCGACTCCAACAATTTCTCCAAATCCAACAATTGTCTGACCCAAAGGTAATCGCTTATTTTGGTATTTCGATCGACTTGAATTTATGATTGAAGTCTAATCTTATGTTTGCACCATTTCGCATCAATAAACTTCCACCAACTACTCCAAAGAAGCGAAAGCCTAATACCACGGGAGGACTCTCAAGGTGGGAAAGTTCACCAACAACTTTGAAGAAAAGGTAAGAAAGATGTCTCAAAGGACACTAACGCCTCTCGACTCGATTCCGTGGATGTTGCTCCCTTACCAAAATAAAAAATCCACCTTCGACCTCCAACGAATGTTGGAACATATAGACAAAGAATATCTCTTCGCATAATCCATGTGAATTGAATTCAATTTTTTAACAAAGATAGTTATTCGCACCTTAGTGCAAATTTTTAATCTTTCTTTATTTGTGTAGGATGATTCAACCCAGACTTACCACTCGAATCCTCCATCCAAAGCAACCGCCCGATCCATTCTTCTCACGGGATTCAAGTAATCTGGTGCAGAATAAAGGATCCTCCAATATGGCGGTTCCGACCGGGGCTCCTGAGCAACCAGATGATCAAGGCACTTCGCCTCCTCTCAAAGAGACAAATGAAACAACACCTAAAGATGCTGAGGAGGTGCCTCCAGAAACTTCTCAACAAAAATCCCCTCTCGAAATCCCTCAAGAGAGCGACAAGGCAACTCAAGCTGAAGAAGAAAAAGCCAATGCCTCTCGAGAGAGCGAAGATCTTAGCGAGGAAGGATCTGAGGACGAAAGAGGAGAAGATGCTCAAGATGGTTCGAGCGAAGGAACGGAGTCAGAAGCTCACAGTAATGAAAACGATGACATTGAAGTAGTGGACTTGGTTGGTGATGACGAAGATGATGAGGAAGCAAATAATGAAGGTGATGGTGTACCTACCAATGAGCAAATGGAAGTCGAAATGGATGTTACTCCATTGCGCATGGAGCTTCCTGAGTCTTCCCAAGGTCAAACAGCTGAAGAGGAGTTAGCCCTCTTAAAACGAAATGACCCTATTGGGTATATGAAGGCTAAGCTGGCTCAGAGAGATACTCCTCTTCCTAAGGCTGGTGCTGGTTCGACTACTGATTCAACGCCTTCTGATGATAGGGTTGTACTTCTTCACAAGTTTAGGAAGACAATCCTTGATGTGGATCTATTCGAAGTACTCAAGAAAGATAGTACATCCTGCTTTATTATGAAGGGACTTCTTAATCAAGTCGACCTCACCAACTCCTCGAAGTTAGCACCATTCTATTCAACTTCAATCTTTGATAGACAATGTGACTGGTGTTTCCTCCAAGATGAATGCTACCAATAAGGTTCAAGAGAAGCGAGCTGCAATGGACGCTTATGAGCATGCTTTGAAGCTTTCTAAAGAAGCTGAAGAGCATGCCATGCATATCAAGCAAGCTAAAGCTGATTATGAACTTCGAGCTCAATCCATTCTTCTCTGGGAGAAACAGATTCTAGAACTTCAAAGTAAAATCAAGGAGGCCCAATAGCAACCGATGGCGTATGAAACCAACACTTTTGGCAATCTATTCGAAGAGCTCCTTAATAAAGGACTTGCAGAGACTGAAGCAGCTGAGCAATTTAAGGGTGAAGTTGCTATCCTAGAAGGAGCCAAGCGCTTCACTCAACAAAGGCTTGAGTCTTATCGGAGTATCTTCGATCGATTAAGGAACAATACCCATTTCTGAAGATTGTTTGTTTAATGAATCTTGTATTTCAATGTTTGTCTGTAACACCTTAAACAACGCCATTTTGGCAAGTTAAATCACCATTTTGGCTTTTCTTTATATTGTTATGATTACGTTGTTATTATTCGAATCTCCTGCAGGCGTGGCTTATATTTCTTTAAATATTTCCCATTTACCTTTAGGATTCGCTTATCTTCTGCCAACTCTTCGATTTCATACGCATTATTTGAAAATGTTTTCATTATTCGAAAAGGTCCTTCCCAATGAGGTGACCACTTACCTAACGCTTTATTCTTCTTGTCCATGGGCAATATAACTTTCCATACTAAGTCATTAGTACTGAATATTTTACCTTTTACCCTTTTGTTATATGCCCTGGCTACTCTTTCCTTTTGCCTCATCAGAATTTCCAATGCATGCACTCTAACTTCATCCAACTCAACTAACTCATTCATCACCATTTCCCAATATAAAGAAGATGGGATTTCATTTTTTCTTTGAATTTGAACTGATTTTAGATGAATTTCTACTGGTAAGACCGCATCATGACCAAATGTTAGTTGGAAAGGTGTAGTGTTAGTGGCTTCTTTAGGAGATATTCTACAGGCCCATAGTATTTGGTCTAGAGTCTTGTGCCAATTTCTTGGTTTTTTACCAACATGTTTCTTTATCAAACCTATTATTACTTTATTGGCTGCTTCGACCTGGCCATTTGCTTGAGCATAGTATGATGTTGATGTTAGCAATTTAAACCCCATTTCTTGGGCAAATTCTTGCATCTTTCTACCTGTAAATACAGAACCTTGGTCTGTGGTGATGCTCTCTGGCAATCCGAACCTATAGATAATTTGTTTCTGTATGAACTCAATAATAGCCTCTTGATCTACAACTATTAATGGTATTGCTTCGATCCACTTGGTAAAGTAGTCTATTCCCACCAAGATGTATTTCTGACCTTTAGATGAAGCAGGATTGATTTCTCCTATTAAATCTAATGCCCATCCTCTGAAGGGCCATGGTTTAATGATCGAATGCAACTCACTTGCAGGAGCATGTTGAATCCCTGCATGTTTCTGGCATTCTTCACATCCTTTAGCAAAATCTATGCAATCTTTGAGCATACTGGGCCAATACATCCCATATCGAAATAGCAACCATTTCATTTTATGGCCTGCTTGATGTGCCCCACATGCCCCATTGTGGACTTCTGATAATGCTAAATATGCCTCACTTTCTCCTAAGCATTTAAGTAATACGCCTTCTTGTGTCTTTTTGAACAATTCATTTCCCATAAGGACATATGATAATGCTCTATATTTTATTTTTCTGTCAACATTTAATGTTGGATTTTCTAAGTATGCTATTAATGGACTTCGCCAATCTGTATCCGATAAGGTATTTATGGCTAACACTTCGAATCCATCTTTATCACCACAACCTAATTTAATACTTTCTAAATCTGATGGTATGAGTCTAGTAGCCATAACCCTTCCTCTTATTTCGACCAAATCCTCAAAGTTTTTGGCAGAAACTTTATACCCTGAAGCCAATTGTGCTAAATCATTTGCTTCTTGATTTTCTATTCTGGGTATATGTTGAATATCCATGTATTCAAACCTCTTGAGTAGCCTATTAACTATGACAAAGTATGGCATCAAATTTTCCTTGATGCATTTATATTCCTTTGTTATCTGCTTGACCACTAACTCTGAATCACCTTTAATTTCGACTCTAGTTGCCCCCAATTCCAACAAAGCTTCAAGTCCAACAATGAGCGCTCAGATTCAAATTCGTTGTTCGAGCAACGAGGGCCATCTAACTTATACTTGAATTTTGTTGGAATTCCTTCAGGAGAAATTATGAGAACTCCAACACCGCTACCCTCCTTATGGGTCGAACCATCAAAGTATAATTTCCAAGGTTGCATTTTGACGTAACCCATGACCGACTTTTCACCAAAGAATGGTCCACAATGAAATCGAATTACTTGACCTTTCACAACTCTTAAAGTCATGAAAGTAAACGAATATTCCGTCAAGGCTAGAGCCCATTTACCAACTCTGCTATGCATTATTGGTTTTGAAAGCATGTGTTTGATAACATCGAAATGAGACGAAACATAAACATCAACAGGCTTTATATAATACTTAAGTTTCATACAAGAAAAGTATAAACAAAGACATAGCTTTTCTATATTGCTATATCTAGTTTCTGCATCATTCAATACCCTACTTAAATAATATATGGCTCTTTCGATGCCATTACTATCTTCTTGTACTAACATACTACCTATAGTAAATTCAGAAGCAGATATGTACAATCTCATGGGCTTTCCCCATGAAGGTGGAGACAAGATAGGAGGCTGAGAAAGATAACCTTTAATCTTGTCAAAGGCCTCCTGATGTGCTTCGTTCCACTCGAAGGCTTGGCCTTGCTTTAAGCGAAGTAGTGGAGAGAAAGCTTGAGTCCTTCCACTTAGATTCGAAATGAACCTTCTGAGAAAGTTAATCTTCCCCAGTAGAGATTGCAGCTCCCTTTTCGATGTGGGTGCTTTAGTCTCCATAATGGCTTTGGTCTTATTCTGGTTGATTTCGATTCCTTTTTTATGAACCACAAAGCCCATGAAATCTCCAGCCTGCACAAAAAATGCACATTTAAGGGTTCATTTTAAGCTATGTTTTCTCATTCTTTCGAATGATTGGCTCAAATGATGCAAATGGGTTTCTGCAGATATAGATTTGATGACTATATCATCAATATACACCTGCATAAATGTCTCAATAAAATCATGAAAAATAGAATTCATTGCTCTTTGGTAAGTTGCCCCAGCATTTTTTAAACCAAAAGGCATCACTACCCATTCATAGGTGCCTAAGGCTCCTGGGCAACGAAATGATGTCTTAGCAACATCTTCCTCAAAGAATAAAATCAGTTATAACTAGAGTATCCATCTAGCATACTAAGGTATTCAACTCGCAGCAGAATCTATTAACATTTCGCCACAGCATGAGTATTGATCTTTGGGGTTGCAGATTTAAACCCTAAAGTCTATGCATATTCTCAAAGAACCATTTTCTTAATAATGTACTATATTTGCTAACCATTCGACATACCTTGTGGTTCGATGAATTTGCAACGCAGAACCTTTCGACCTCGCCTTTGATCTTGTGAGCACCGGCGTGAATCTCCGGGAGTTTGCTTGATGGGCTTTTGCCATCCTTAATTGGAAGTCCGTGCTCCACTAACTCTCTTCAAACCAGCATTTCGTCATAATCCCACGCAAAGCAATCTTTGTTTTTCTTGAGGACTTCGATCACCTCTTGCTTGAAACTTGGGCTGAGTTTTGTGCTTATGTAGGTTATTCTTTTTGTGTTATTGTAACACGGTGAACTGACTTTGTAGGTTTTTGTATCGCAAATGTGTGGATAGCAAGAGTCGCCACCGACTTTACTTTTATCCAATTAAGGGAAGGTAAAAAGTACAGAAAAAGACCTTCGTTAGATTCTGAGTAAGGGAGAAGGTTATGAAAAGGGAAGGTATTAGCACCCCTTTCCATCCGTAGTTATCTACGGGCTCTTAGTTGCTCTTAGATCACTTTAAAATTAGTTTTTAATTATTAAATTGCATCCAAAAAATCCCAAAAAATTATTTAAGCATATTAATGTTATTTCCAGCATGAAATATTTTTCTCATTCAAAAATTAGCATTTTTACTAACATTTTCCTCTTATTCGATTTCATCGTATTTTCCGATTTCTTATCTTTTCACAGGTTATCCCGTTCCGAACAATTTCTTTTTACTGTTTTCTTTTTCCAATAATGTAACTGCTTATGGGATGTAATAGTTTTAATTAGGCTTTTATTTTCCGCAAGTTTAAATTATGTATCTGCCCCAAAGCCATGTAATAGCGTAGGATTTATATTTCCGCACTTTACCTTTCCGCATTTTAAATTTCCGCACTTATAAACTGTTAGTAATTAGGCGTGTATGGCAAGATAAAATGGACATAGCTCACTCATAATACCAAGATAATATACCGAAATCAACACACTATTCACACGCACCCTTAGGTCATCTCTCTCTCGTTGCCTTTACGAATACAAATGGTTAAGTCCCTCGAACGTAGAGGTATTCTAGCACCGTTGCCTTCCAAACAAATCATCATAGTCCCTTCGATACAAAGATCATAAACCCACGATGCCGCCTACGAATACATGATCTTGACCCTCGATTGTTGCCTACGAAAAATGATGATAGTCCCTTCGAATGTGCTAGGATACTTCCTACAAGTTGCCTTCTATGACCATACGATGTCCCTTCGAATGTCCCGCTTACATCCAACGAATGGAGTTACCTACCAACTAATGGTATGGATAGCACTATTCTAAAGGAACGAAAATAACACGAAACCACCAATTCGAGTAGGTAATAAGACTTTTAGTTGCTTGCTCTATCAAAATACTTTTCACACCACACACTTTTGTCAAAGTTCAAACTCTTTTCAAAATGAAACATTTCCGAACACTTTGTATACATTCCTACATGAATCATTACAAAGTCAAAGTTTAAATGCCTTTTTCAAAACATTTTCAAACACATAAAGCATAATTTTAAAGTGATCTAAGAGCAACTAAGAGCCCATAGATAACTACGGATGGAAGGGGTGCTAATACCTTCCCTTTTCATAACCCTCTCCTTACTCGTAATCTAACGAAGGTCTTTTCCTGTTCTTTTCACCTTCCCTTAATTGGATAAAAGAAAATTCGGTGGCGACTCTTGCTATCCGCACATTTGCGATACAAAAACCTACAAAGTCAGTTCACCGTGTTACAGAACTGGCGACTCTGCTGGGGAGAGTCTGGGAGGTACTCTACCGGGGATTTTGAGTGTAGACCCTGCCGGAGAGCATTTGGTGGTTGCTGAGAAACCGGGTTAGAAGAATCTGGAGCCCGTTGGAATCTCTAACTGGGGAATAAGAGGTGTATGTTTCCTCCGGTGCACTATCTGACCAAGTTCTGGGTTTGGAAACTGCTGCTGGAGAAAAGGGGAATAGTTGAGAGACATCCACCGGGGATAAATACCTCGGCCGGATGTGGCCCGATTAAGTTGAGTGGAATCACCGTGGGATCCTCTTTGTTGGGGAAGATTTTGTGGTGAGTGACATTGGGGGAAAATGCATTGGTTACTTTGGCCATCTCAATTCCTCAAGCTCGTAGTAATTACTTTGATGTTCCTTTCGCATGTTTTTAAATAGATTTTATTGTCAAATGCATATAATCATTCAAAGCAAACGTTGACTTTATGCAACGATAACAAAGAATAAATTGTAAAGGAAAGAAACTTGTATTTATTTGAAATGTATATGGCCAAGTAGTTTGTACACAAGAAAAGTGAAAAGCTATGAAACAATCTCGTTAAGTTCCAACTATGCTAGTACTCATATATTTCAACTATCTCATCTCTTGTCAGAGAAAGTGAGTGAATTGATCTTCGCCATTTGAATCTTGAATGTGATAGTAGTCCGAAGTAGGTGATCTCGAAGAGACATAGTCGTACGCCTAAATCCCTAACTTTTCCTAGACCGCCTTTCGGTTTTCACCACCGATACCCCTTTTGCCCAAGCTTCCTTTTCGTGTTTTTGACTTGCCGTGTACATGTTTTATATATCCTTAACTTTGCCCGAACCCTTTGGTTCGCCAGATGCCCTTATTTTTGTTTAGGTCACCGACCAGCGTGTCTCTTTTATGCGTAGTATTTTTGACTATGTCTGCGTTCATGTGGTGTGGAAGTCTTCGCCATCCATGGTGCTAAGTATCATAGCTCCGCCGAAAATACTGCCTTGACTACAAATGGTCCCTCATAGGTGGGAGTCCATTTGCCCTCGATCACCTGTGGAGAATGATGCGCTTGACTACTAGATCACCGACTTGGTAAACTCGGTGCTTGACCCTCTTGTTAAATGCTCTGATCATTCGCTTCTGATAGATCTACCCATGGCAAATGGATGCGAGTCGTTTCTCATCACTCAAATTAATCTGGTCAAGGCGGGTCTGGACCTAATCGTCTTCGCCTAACTCTGCGTCCTGGAGGACTCTGGTTGAGGGTATCTGAACCTCAATTGGTAAGACGGCTTCCATACCGTATACGAGAGAGAAGGTTACCCTCGTTGATGTTCGCACAGAAAGCGGTAACCATGAAGAGCGAATGGTAACATCTCATGCCAATCTTTGTAAGTCACTGTCATCTTCTGTATAATCTTCTTGATATTCTTGTTGGCGGCTTCCACTGCGCCATTCATCTTAGGCCGATATGGAGAAGAATTGTGATGCTTGATCTTGAACTCAGAGTTCGTGATCATCTTATTGTTGAGATTGGAACCGTTATCTGTGATAATCCTTTCGGGAGTACCATACTGATAGATAAGATTATGCTTGATGAAACGAGCCACAACATTCTTGGTAACTGATGCGAACGAGGCTGCTTCTACCCATTTGGTAAAATAGTCAATTGCCACAAGGATGAAACGATGTCCGTTGGAAGCGGTGGGCTTGATTTCTCCGATCATGTCAATGCCCCACATTGCAAAAGGCCAAGGAGCTGTTAAAACATTCAGAGGTACTGGAGGTACATGTACTTTGTCTGCATAACCGCATTTGTGACAAGATCGAGCGAGGTGACAATCGCCCATGGTGGACCAATAGTAACCTGTTCTCAAAATCTTTTTAGCCATCGTACGTCCACTGGAGTGGGTACCAAATGCGCCTTCGTGTAACTCTTCCATGATACGTTCCGCTGTTTTCCATTCTACACAGCGGAGTAAGCACAAATCGTGATTGCGCTTGTATAAGATGCCGTTGCTGAGGAAGAATTTGGAAGCAAATCTTCTCATGAACTTTATCATTGATGATGCCCTCTGGATATTCCCGAGTCTCAAGATACCTCTTCACGTTATAGTACCAAGGTTTCTTCTGTATCAAGCTCATAACAATACTGGTTCACAAACTTCTCAATGATGATCCGGGGAGCCTCGTTGTCCCATCTAACCTTGAACATAGATGACATAGTAGCTAATGCGTCTGCCAACTGATTCTCTTCTCGTGGAATGTGATTGAAAGTGATCTCTTCAAATAGGGATCAAACTCAAAACATGCTCGATACGGAATGAGATTCGATGCTTCGATCCCACCTCCCTTAATCTCGACCGATCACCAAAGTCGAGTCTCCATACACTTGTAAGAACTTGATTCTTAAGTCAATAGCAGCTTTAATACCCATGATGCACGCCAGTATCCGCCATGTTGTTCGTGCAACCAAACATAATCTGGCGGTGAAAGGCGTATGTCCTCCTGTAGGGATGTAATGATGGCGCCAATGCCATTGCTAAGTGCGTTTGAGGCTCCATCAAAGACCATAGTCCATCGATCCTTGTTCGTGTCCTTCGTCTGGGCTCGGTTCTTCACAATCGACTAGTAAAACATCTTCATCTGAAAGTCGAATCGCATAGATCGATAGTCATCTACGGCTTGATGAGCCAAATGATCGGCTACTACACTTCCTTTGATCGTCGAGAAGTGTACCGATGTCATATTCGGTCAAGATCATTTGCCATCTTGCTATTCTTCCGAGAGCTGGTTTCTCAAATATGTATTTTATCGGATCCATCTTAGAAATCAACAGTGTGAGTCAACATATACCGCCTTAGTCGGCGAGCAGCCCAAGCCAAAGCGCAAGTTTTCTCGAGTGTGAGTATCTTGTTTCACAACGGTAAACTTTTTCTAAGGTAGTATATTGCATGCTTTTCGACCGACTCGCATGTTGCCCCAACACACACCCCATTGAATTCTCTAACATCGCAAGTACATGATAAGAGGTCTTCCTTTCGGGCGGCATTAGGATGAGGATTCAAGGTACTTGATTTTGTCAAAAGCGATCCGCAATCGCTGCTCCATTCCACTACTTGATCTTTCTTAAGTAACTTGAAGATTGGCTCACAGTAGATGTGCAATGAACTGCAATGTAGTTCAATCGCCCAAGAAACCTCCGACTTTTCTCCGTGCGGGAGCTGGCATCTCTTGAATGGCTTTAACCTTGGCGGGTCAACCTCAATACCTTTACCACGACAACAAACCCTAGGAGTTTACCTGATCCGACTCCAAAGGTGCACTTGTTAGATTAAGTCTCATCTGACTTCTTCAACCTATCAAACAATTTCGAGATGATCAAGATGTTCTTCTTCGCTTGTGATCGAGCTATCATGTCGTCGACGAGACTTCTATCTCGTGATGAATCATGTCATGAAATAATGTCACCATAGCACGATAAGTGGCGCCCGCTTTTCACCGAACGGCATAACCTTGTAGCGTAGTACCCCATCGTAACAAAGTAGTTTTCCATGTCTTCGAGCCATTTTGATCTGATTGTAACCAGAGAAACCATCCATGAAGGAGAAAACCTTATGTTGAGCGGTGTGTCAACCGTAACATCAATACGAGGAAGGGAAAATCGTCTTCGGACTCGCTTTGTTCGTATCTCTGAATTCACATTCGTGCACTTTACCATCCTTCTTAGGCACAGTACCACATTCGCAACCCATCATGGATAGGAAGTAATAGCTAAGAAACCGCTTGAAATGTTTCATAACTGCTTTGATTTTCTCGACATCTCAGACGATGCGATTTAACCTTCTCTTCGAGAAAACCTTCTTTGTCGGAATCTGTACCACAATATCAATGTCTAAACTAGCATGTCTTCGTATGACCAAGCAAAACCTCAATATAGTCTCGTAGCATCCGAATCAATCTTCCTTAACATCGCTCTCAAGACCGCCCTATCTTGATCTCTTTTCTGCCTTCATCGACTCAAATTCAACCTCAACTGCTCTTCGTGGTCAGATAACTCGCTTCTTCTTGTCAGTAGTAGTCGGACAAGTTTCCTCGGCACTTCACAATCTTCCTCACTTTCGCCTTCGCTTGGTAGATCGGATTATCGGGTTATATTTAGCAATAGCATAGTGTTATCAACGAGATTCGGAGTGATTCATAGTGTATCACGGGTGTGTAAGAAACACATAGCTTTTGAAGGGGTGATAAAGTAAAAGAAAGAAAAAACAATTGAATGCAAAAGTCCAATGATTTTATTGAATGAAAATATGCAAATGATGATAATAACCTCACAAACGAGCCATGATGCCCTGCAAGGCACTAGGCTTTAGAGTTTATTGTTCAAAACATAGCAAATACGAAAAGCAAAACAAAACAAGAGCAATTACTCCTGCCTAAAGGAGATTGGTATGACGCCTTCGCCTTCCAATTGCCGAGCCCATTGTCGGAGTTGGGAAGATCCACTTCGATGTCGGGTTGTTGTCGCCTCTTATAGCATGGATTCCACTGGCCGATGCGAAAGGAAGTTGGCCGACACGCTCACGCGATCATCTTCTCGACCATGGTGAAGCCTAAAACCTTCTTGTCAAATTTGAAAGGGAGATCGTGGAGCTGTCCCCAAATAGCACTACCACCTTCTTCAACCGCAACTTGAGCATCTTTCACGAGGCCATCCTAGGGAGCTTGTGTAACTTCAGAGGACAAGAGTCAATGTGCATGACTGGGTATTGTTTCAAAGCTTGACAGTGGAGTCTCAAGAATTCACCTCCATCTCGAGGTATCGGAATGACCTAGATGACCGACCATATTCTTCTTCACCACACCAGAACAACCTTCCCTTCACGGTATTTCAACTTGATGCAAGGTAGAGGTAACGCCCGCCCCATGTATCCAAGCCCGAGTAGGCAAGAGTAAGCTGGACGTAATGTCCATGACAAAGAAAGTGGAATCAAAAGTCGGGAACCGCTTTAATGTGCAGAGTGAGTTCTCCAAGCATTGTCGCTTAGAACCATCAAAAGCTCTCACAATAATGTCACTGGTCTCAAACCAACCTTCAACCCCAAGTCGATCAAAAGCATTTAGGATGTTCAGCGTAACCAGATCCACCAAAACATGAGACAAGGTAATGCCTTGCATTCAACAGAGATGTGCAAGGCTTTGTTGTGTTTCTTCCGCAGAGTCAAATCAAGATCGAGAAGCCTAGGCCGTTGTTGGCGCTCAAAGCAATACAAACTTCAAACCGGTCCAGTAGTGTTCATGACGTGAGCATTCTTCGTAAACTTCACTAAGGCGTTAGTATGAGCCTTGAGCACAAGAGCAGAGCAAGCATGGAGATCTTGGACGAGTCTCGTCTAACTGCTCCACAACATTGTAGTCACTCTTCTTGATAATCTTCTAATTTCCTCCATTTCTGTTCGAGGTGCTTTCAAGAACTTCCTTTGGTACTTCGGCCGAGGTGACGAGTCACCGGTTCTTTCCTCTAGCTTGGGGAGTGGATGAATAGTGGAACGCGAGCGGAGTCGCAGTGTCTTGGAGGAGAGATTTCCGAGAGAAACCTTCCGTTCCGTCACCTTACTTGATCCGTGATGTTGTCAATGTTAGAATGGTGGCTTCAATAGTAAGATCTTCAATATTTAGAGGGTCTTGCTTGACGCCATGATAGTAAACATCACTCCATAATTCCAAGGAATAGCTTTGTCGAGGAATATGGAACCGGTCCTGAGAAATGATGAGGGGCCACCTAGCACATGATCGAGAGGAAATCCTTATAGTTAACATCAAGATAGTCTCTCTGGAAATTGTCACCCCATCCCCGCCTTTAACATCTTCAATAGGAATTGTAGCTTTTGTGCTGTACTTCACCATGTAATCAAACTTTCCACTTTCGCCCAAGGTATCCCATGGATGCACGGCTTCATTCACATTGTCAATCTTCAACTTAGACATTTCTTCACACTTCAGATGTGGTTCGTAAATAGTATCTCACTTGTTATCCATCATGCATCGAACACGCCTTTCTCAACCAAGCACAACCATCAGTGCAGATGGGCACCAACGACAATTTTGGGCATCCTGGATTGACACCGCTTGCAGCAAATTCTTCTTAATACCATCGTGAGGAATGGTCAAGTCATCTATGTTGAAAACATAAGTATCCTCACCAACAAGATTGGAACTTTGTCATGGTTAGCATAGGCCGATCACATTCTGAGTCTCAACAGAGGATCAAACTCAACCGCTTAGCTTCAATCATATCTTGAATCTTGTTCTTCAAGAGCCCAACAATCATCGTTGCTGTGCCTCGGCTATTGGATGGTAAGCACACTTAGCATTAGGATTGTATCCTGAGAGGAAGTGTTGACATTGAGGAGGATCCTCAAGGTAATCACCGCTTTCAACATGTGTTGCAAGGTTTATGACAATGGCATGTTGATCTTCAGAACTGCCTTCGTATGCTCGCTACGCGTTGTCTCACCGAGGTTGTGCCGATGTAGGATTGAGATCACAACTTCCCCACGTATTGAGCACGGTCGGTCTTGGCTCGTTTTCCGACCACACAAAGATTAGTTTCTTCTTACCACCAAAAGATCTCTTCGCAGATTTGAAGATGACTCTACCTAATCTTCCCACTCTTGATACCACCAATACGCTCCTCATGTCAATATCAACTCGGTGAATCCGGTCAAGAGTTTCCAATCGATGATCAAGAATGCCTGCCAAGTTCCCATAAACATATCAACCAACTCCCTATCGACAAGGGTGGTTGAACCTCGCTAGATCTCTCCATTTCTCGAGCATACTTTGAACTTCTCATCACGACCCATAGACATGCTTTGTAGTTGCATGCGAGTGGTGTCAATTCAAGATTGTACTATATCGCTTGTAGAAAGCATCTGTTACTCCAAGTACGGATACGGTCATTCTCTAGTCGATAATACCATTCCAATCGAGTTCCGGACAAACTCTCTTGAAAATAATGCATCCACAACTTTCTCACACGTGTGGGGATTGATCCGGAATATAGACTTCAAATGCACTAGGGCAAGACATGCCATCATACTTAGCAAAAGTTGGAACTTTGAACTGGGAGGAATCACAACACCTGTGGACAAGACTCGATCATCAAAATTCAGCCTCGACATCTTCGTGTTTTCCACAAGATTCGACGTCTTCAAGTTGTTTGTACTTGTCATCTTCATCTGAGTATGGCCATTATCATAGTCTTTCTCGTGCTATGCCGACTACCTTCGCCATCCTCCTTGTCACTTTGCTCATCCTCCTTCTTGACACTTCCTTCGAGAGCTCTATTCGACTAACCACTTTAGGACCACCTTTGTAGGCCCTACCATGTTGAGAAGACCAACAACCTTCTTCTTCGTTGATGAGCTTCTTCAGATCTTCTTGGCTTGGACCAAGTCAGAACATTCCTAAATCGAGCATTCGAGCTTGAGATCTTTGATGATCATTCAAGAGCCTGCTAAAATAAATAGCGAGAATGAGAAAACCAATCTTCAATGTACCTGATGCAATGTTATGCTATGATATGCAATGTTTATAATGCAATGCAATGTTTTCAAGGACCTTAGAGATTTAAATTTGTTAAACAAGCAATGAACAAACATTTATTAGTACTTTTTATTTTTCTTTTTAAGTACAAAAGATAGTTCAAACAAATAAAAGAAAACATATAAATCCTAAAGCTCTAAGTCTCCCATGGGCCTCTGGTGCCGAGGTAGGTTGATGTTTCGCTTCCCGTGAAGTAGCTTGGTCAACTCTAGCACTTTCTTCTCACTTGCATAACATCGAGCTTCAAAGGTATCCTCTTTCTTTAGTTGAATCCAGGATCTCTTCAAGTCTTCAAAATCGTAGGCATGGGATGGAGAACAGATAGGGTACGCCACCTATAGCAACAGTTCCATAATTACCAAAATGCAGTGAATGGCATCATGAGGTTTTGAGCTCGAGCTCGCACCCATTTGAGGTAAGGTTCCCAAGGAATGGAGTTTGGTGCCCCAAAGTCTTGGTATCGCCTTCTTTACCATGCCCCAAGCGTGTAACCTTCGCTTGCACTCGAGATCGTGGTTGTAGTCGAACACAATATCTTGAGAAGCATATCATGGGACCATCTCTTCGAGCAAAACCAAACCGACGAGCTAGAGAAGGGTTGTAAGTAATACCTCCCTTATACCAAGTAGTGGTACATTAGGGAATTCTCCACAACGCCAATGAAGGTGAAGTCCTTTGAGAGAAAAGATTCCAACGGATATCCGAATGAGAGTGACATTAACCTTGAGACCATCTCAACCTTTGTTCATTCTTCAAAACTGATGGAGGAAGGTGCTAAATAAACCACCTGAAAGTAACGTATACAACACATGAGAGTTCCTTGTCTTTTAGTAGTACGAGTGTGAGAGAATGTAATGTCTCCAAGTAAAGTAGGCACGGATTGCGGTAAGAAACAACTATGATGCTTGACATCTATGAATTGATCCGAGTTAGGAATAGAACCAAACCATAGATTAGCAAGGCCACAATGTCTTCAAATGCATGGAAACTCATAACTTTGAGGAATTTCGGCTTTAATTAGAACTTAAAGTAAACCCTTAACTCCACTGGTTTCCCAATTGGCTTCAATGTCCGAGCGCTTAAGATGTATCGATGCAATGTCTTCGACTTAGGAACCTTTTCTAAACCGGAATGGCATTTGGTCAAGAATAGGTATCCCAAGTAGCTTAGAGAACTCTTCCAAGGTAGGAACCAACCGATAATCGGAATGTAAAGCAATGGTGTTTTGATCAAAGAACTGAATAGACATGCATCATATCTTCTTCAAAACCGAGATAACCAAATCAAGTAGATAACCATGTCTTTTGATGAACCGAGCATGGTCGGAATTTCTCAAACCAATTTTGAGTCGAGAAGGTATACCCATGAAGTTGATTCGGATAGTCTTTCTAGCCATAATTCCTACAAAATAGAGCAAAGATAAACCTAGGTCCTTGAAATAGTTAGAAATGATATGCAATGCGAATGATGTCATGATGTCATGTTTGGCACACAAACAATTCACACAATGAGCCTAGGTTTAAGGCTTGTAAGAGGTATAGGTGATTACCCCACCAAAAGTTTGAGTTGGTTCATCCCGCCCTATAATAGTAACCGGTTCTAGGAATCTCACATCATTGATCTTTCTCAGAGGCGTTTATTTCAATACGACTACCAAGTGGTAATCGAAAATATCCCAAAAGTCTGATCTCAATGAGCGTAGCATCGAGTATCAACCAACCCTAGTCTACATCAAAGCCGCCATCTCACTACCTTCTAATGGCCAAGATGGGTCAATTAAGGTTCTAAAAGTTTAGTTAGCTGATGACACCACGCAAGCCAAATACTATCCTCAACTTGGAATGAAGAGTATCAGACATCCAAAGTGTCACGCTAACGTAGCCATCATGTTGACCGCTTTATACGCCTAACGGTCGCGACGATTTATTGCTACTTACCTAAAAGGAAACCTGATCCGGTGTAGGATCCCCACAAATATAATACCCAAGCAACCCTTAAAGATAAAGCATACAAATCAAAAAGCAAAGAAAGTGATCTAGAAACCTTGGCTTCTCTTTAGGGTGTCTCCCGCAGAGTCGCCAGTTCAGTAATACGTGAACTCGACTTTGTAGGTTTTGTATCGCAAATGTGCGGATAGCAAGAGTCGCCACCGACTTTTCTTTATCCAATTAAGGGAAGGTGAAAAGAACAGAAAAGACCTTCGTTAGATTCTCGAGTAAGGGAGAAGGTTATGAAAAGGGAAGGTATTAGCACCCTTTCCATCCGTAGTTATCTACGGCTCTTAGTTGCTCTTAGATCACTTTAAAATTGTGCTTTTGTGTGTTTGAAAATGTTTTGAAAAAGCATTTCGCTTTGACTTTGTAATGATTCATGTAGGAATGTATACAAAGTGTTCGGAAATGTTTCATTTTGAAAAGAGTTTGAACTTTGACAAAAGTGTGGTGTGAAAAGTATTTTGATAGAGCAAGCAACTAAAAGTCTTATTACCTACTCGTAATTGGTCGTTGTTATTTTACGCTCCTTTAGAATAGTGCTATCCATACCATTAGTTGGTAGGTAACCTATCGTGGATGTAAGGGACATTCAAGGGACATCGGATGGTCATAGAAGGCAACTTGTAGGAAGTATCCTAGCACATCGAAGGGACTATCATCATTTTCGTAGGCAACAATCGAGGGTCAAGATCATGTATTCGGAGGCTTACATCGTGGGTCTTATGATCTTTGTATCGAAGGGACTATGATGATTTGTTTGAAGGCAACGGTGCTAGAATACCTCTACGCTCGAGGGACATGACCATTTGTATTTGAAGGCAACGAGAGAATTACCCTAAGGCTGTATGTGAAAGAGTGTGTTGATTTCTGTATATTATTTGAATTATGAGTGAGCTATGTCCATTTTATCTTGCCATACACGCCTAGTTACTAGCAGCTTATAGTGCGAAATTTAAAATGGAAAGGTAAAGTGCGGAAAGATAAATCCTACGCTATTACATGGCTTTGGGGCAGATATATAATTTAAACTTAGGAAAATAAAAGCCCTAATTAAACTATTACATCCTATAAGTTACATTATTGGAAAAAGAAAACACTAAAAGAAATCGTCCAAATGGATAACTCGTGAAAAGATAAGAAATCGAAAATACGATGAAATCGAATAAGAGGAAAATGTTAGTAAAATGCTAATTTTTGAATGAGAAAATATTTCATGTTGAAATAACATTAATATGCTAAAATAATTTTTGGGATTTTTGATGCAATTTAATAATTAAAACTAATTTAAAGTGATTTAAGAGCAATTAAGACATGAGATAATTAATATGGAAATGCTATTAATTTTATTTTTCATATTTTTTTTATTAATCTAACGAAGGTCTTTTTCTGTATTTTATTCCTTTAATTGATAAAAGAAAAGTTTAAATGATTTTATGCATATTTGCATATAAAATTAAAGTCAATTCAATGTATACAATAATACAAAAGAATAACTTGATAAGCACAAAATCAAATGAAAGTTTCAACAAGAGGTGATCAAGTCCTCAGAAAACAAAGATTGCTTTTATGGGATTATGATTAAATGCCTCTCAAGAGAGAGTTTGGAGCATGATTTCCACAACATGGCAAGAAGCCCATCACAAACTCCTCAGAGATTCACAAAGGCTTACAAAGATCAAATCGAGGTCGAAGGTTGTTATATGAATTCATGTAACCACAAGGTATGTTTAATGTTGTTAAAATATAGTACTGTTATTAAGAAAATGGTTCTTCGAGAATATGCAGACTTTAGGATTTAAATACAGAACCCCAAAGATCAATACTTCTATGCTCGTATGTAAATGCATAGATTCCGCTGCGGATTCAAATACCTACATGTTAGATGGATATTCGTTATAACTGATTTTTATTGTCGAGAAGATGTTGCTAAGACAAGATTTGTTGCCAAGAGCCTTAGGCACCTATGAATGGGTAGTGATGCTTTTGTTTAAAAAATGGCAACTTACCAAAGAGCAATGAATTCTATTTTTCATGATTTTATTGAGACATTTATGCAGGTGTATTGATGATATAGTCAAATCTATATCTGCAAACTCATTTACTATTTGAGCCAATCATTCGAAGAATGAGAGTTTCACACGGAAATCACATGTAACGATCAATCATGATCTAATGAGTACTTCGAGTGCATACAATCAATCAAAACCATTAGTAATGCATGAAACATGAAAATCGAAAATAAGAAAATTCAAACCGTGAGAGAGTTAAGGCTCGATCTCGGGACGATGGTTTTGAGCAAGAGATGGTTTTGACTTCGGATGTCAAGGAGCAAGATTGGATGGTCGATTGATGAAATTGTTGAAAATCCAAATTGATTTTCTCCAATTTTGGAAATTTGGCAAGGTTTTGTTGTTGTAAGGGCTAGGTTTCGTGTCCTTTGTGCTTCAAATTGTCGGCTATTTATAGAGGGATTTGAGAGAGAAAACAAGGCAAAAGATTTGATTTGGAATGCATTCATGATTTTCAAATAAAATCAAATTTTGAAAGAAATTTGATTTTCTTTAATGTATGATGATGCACGAAATTGGCAAGTTGTATGGCTTCCTGACCTCAAGTTTGATCAAAATCCATCATCTTGAAAAATCTTATTTTCATATTTTATATAATTTAATTTTGAATTAAATGGTTTAAAATTCAAAATAAATTAATAAAATAGAAAATTTCCATGGCTAAGCATTTATGGGTCACAAATAATTTCATGAACAAGTTTGGATCAAAGATTATAGGCCCATTTGGAAAATTTTGCATTTTGACCAAAATATCCTTTTTGTGCAATTGTCCAAAATTGCCCAACTTCCGAATAGTGTATCTTACTCAATTTTCCACATTTTTGAGTGTTCTTGACTTTTTGAAATTCTAAGAGCTCCTTAACCAACCTTTTTGGTCTCATCTCAATTGGAGTTTCCTGCTCAATATATCTTCAAAACAAAAAGTTTACTTTTTGTTGACTTTGAAAAGGACCTGTAACGTTTTGATCCATACCTTCCAAATGAAGCATTTTTTGAACATTCTTGTGAGACATGAAGTTGTAGAGAATTGAATTTCCTTCAAAACAAGAGGTGGTGGAAATTTTTGAGAAAGTATGAAGAAGTGATCACCAAAGTTCACGACTTTTCTCAAAGAAACCCTAATTTAGAAAGTTTGACTTTGAGCAAATCTTGAGTTTTCTTGATGAATCATGATCAACCCTTGATCAAATGATGAATGTAACTTCAAAATGAGGATGTTGACCAAAAATCATGAAGTTTGATCGCATGTTGACCACAGTTGACTTTTGTCCAATACAACCGATTTTCAACCATCCGAGCAATTGTTCGAGGAAACTTGACTTGTAAGGCTTGAAACTTGACATGGAGAATCTTTGAAGCATATGAGGAGGCATGATGAACATTGAGATGTTAAGTCCATATCTGAGCTGAGAATTGCCAAACCCTAGTTTGGGTTGATTGTCTAGAGAGGGTTTGTCTGATCAACCTTGAGGAATCCTTGAGTATGGATGTATGGAATGTCTTGAGAAGATGGAGGCAAATTTTGGGGTATGACAGTTATCATCCTAAATTCACCTTTTCGAGTTGATTCAAGGCTAATATTTTGGCGCTCGAGTTTGTAGGATCCTTCTCGCCTAAGGGTTCTTGTCATATGTATCAAGTTTTTGATCTATTTTCGCTTTTCATAGGTGAATTTTCTCGAACCATTCCTTTCATTTCATTTACTCAACTATATTATGTATTTAGCTTCTAAAGCCGCTTTCCATTCATTCTCATACATATAGGCCAAATCTCATCAAGAAGGAAGACTCACTATGAGCAGGATTGTCGAACCTCACTGGTGGTCGCTCATGAAGTGCCTTCAAATCTTCTCGTCCCTTAATTATCTTCCTATCCCAAGACATGCCATCATGGCGAAGGATCATATATTAGTGTATTCTTGTTTCTGCTTATTTCATCACTTGGGTACAAGGGCTATTCGTATGTACTTGTCATAATTTTTGTTTACCAAATTGATGTCATGAAGTAATCTGGTCCGCTTCGATATTCTCCACTATACCATCTTCTTTCTACAGGACTAACTTTGGGTGCATTGACAAAGGAACCGCCTCACGCCATGAATCCACTCTTCTCAAAGAAGAAGTTATAATTGGCCTTGGCTTCGATCACCATGAACATGTGGGCCTCGCAGCCGATCCGACGGTTAATCCACTGCACCACCCCCAACGCTTGACCTATTTCCTCATAATTGATAGGACCATGTTGTGTGGTTTTGACATCACCCTCTTGAATTCCTAGCCTCTTCAAAGATGAATTGAGGTATTAGATTTATCAAGTAGTCTTCATCTACTAAGACCTTCTTCACTTATGGGCTCCATTTCTTCGAATGAACAATGGCTTCAAATGATTCTTCATTGTTGGCTCTGGTGCTCAAGAACGCTGTTCTTCGACCGCCGTATCCATTATATAGTAGCAACCGGTTCTGTTTCATCAAATCAATGGTATCTCTTTCTCATGCTCTTCGATTTCGGGTTCTTGGCCATACTCGATGGTAGTATGATACTACGCAGAAATTGAGTGAGGACTCTCTCTCGATTCGGTTATTCACAAGATATCTCTCGCCTTCTTCTGGACTTGGAGTATATTATTTCGATTCATTCGGTTGGTTTTTTGAGAAAAGTCTCCGACTAATCGGAGGTTTATCTTCGTGTTGATTGTTTGTTGTTATTGGCTTGTTGGTGCTTGACACTTTTTGTTGTTGGTCAAGTCGCTTCCTTTGTCCGCCAAGGCTTCTTTTCAGCTTTCTCGACAGTTGTTGCTTCGCCATTGGGATCTTGATATAGGATTCTTTACTTTGTAGTTTTCTAGTCTCAATTCTCCTTTTTCATGTGTTGAATTGCTTCCTATACACCATGGCGTGACGTGCATTTCGCTGCTGTTTCTCCATTTATCCTTCCCTTATTGGTTTTGACTTGCAACCATTTATCTCGTTGGTACTTCAAGCAGGATTTTGAACGCCACCTTCGAGCACCTTTAGGATAGGGGTCATGTGATTTCGTTGAGTATGATTACCCTCGGTGTTGACTCATCCGACCAACCTCCTTGTGATTCCAAAGATGGGGTTTAAGGGAATAGTTTCGAACGCTCCACCATGTTCTAGTCATATGTGCCGAGCACCTTGGGCAAGTAGTACTTTGTTGCCCCTTGTGGCAACGAATAAGAACTCCAACAAACTCTCCTCATTTCTAGGATAACATCTAAATAATTGGTTGTCTTATGCCTAATTTACTCCAGCTCGAGCCCTTTGTTTCTTTCTCAACTCGCAGAGAATCCTTCTCGGTTGCATATGATGCTACATCTTGGACAAAGCATCATTTCAAAGATTTCCTTGTGGCACAAAGATGAGATATTGTTTGAGGTCGTATCCGCAGATAACCATCCTCCATTTTGTATTTTTCTTTTAAGGTATCTTCCATTTTGATCCTCGTAATGTGGTCTCTCCATATCCACCATATTGACATCCACATCTACCCTTTTTCGACATCATCTCCCATCCCGATGGTTTGACGCCTCGATCCGAATCTTTGAACTCTCCAAGTATTTTACCTGTAATCAAATTTTCCACTGGTTCCCTAAGGTATCCTGCATTTCTTTCCGAGGAAAGCTACCATCTCTATCCTCCCCTTTGTATCATCATCTCCCCATCCTATGGGCTTGACGCCTTCGATTGGGATTTTCGAATCTGGGTAATATTTCACCGTGATAAATGAACTTCCCATCGGGTTCACCCAAGGTATCCCTGATCTCTTCTTAGGGAGGTTGCTTGTAATTGACTCTCTCTAGTTTGAGCCCAGCCTTCAAGAATCACTCAATCCCGCCGCCTCCTGGCCCTCAGAGCCTGGATTTCTTCTCAAACTACAGATGGCGCCGGGTTCGATCAAGTCTCTAGTTGTTTGTGGATGTCTCTGACTCCATTGTTGACTTCACCAGCACCCAACTTTCACTCTCCTTGCTTTCTCTTCGATGTAGTGGCCCCTGGTCCGCTTCCACCATAATGCTCGAAGGCTCGAGTAGTTGGTGTCCGCAATGTCCAGTAGGGTCGCATCCACTTTCATTTTTGGTTTGTCAAAGAAACTTTAATCAGCCTTCCTAATTAATGCTTTGAATCAAATCCCCCGAAAAGAAAACACCGTGAGGTTTTGTGGCCTCAGAAAACTATGATATTTACAAAACCTCTTTCTTTCTTTGATCTAAAGGAGGTATTTTGACATTTGATACAATTAGCTGCCATCTTTGACAAGCAAATCAAAATCTCATGACACTTTGTCACATCGAAGGTATATACCTTCTTTGGGAATTTATCACTTTTCTCATTTTCAACAATTTCTTCTTTGTGGAACTAATAGTTTACAAGAGTAAGGTGGAGCCTGCTTCAATTCAGCCGAGATCTATTTCGACCTCTTCAATTCGTGATAGTCTTCGACTTCCCCGCTTCGACATAGGAAACTCTTTCTTTTTATTACTTTTGAAAGCTCCTGCCTTTCGGCCTTTAGTCTTTCGATTTGTCGAACCCTATCCGCTAATTGACATATCCTCGTATGTGTCTAACTTCTTTCAATAGTCCAGCCACCAGTGGCCATTTCGACTAACTCATGTTCGTGGAACCACCAGGAAACATCTAGATTTCAAGAGTCTAAACCTATTTAAGTACTCATCTATGGGTTCAAGAATTCTCTTAACACTTGCTAGTTCCTTTAGACTTATCTTGGATTGTCCCATATAGAATTGTTCATGGAATAACCTTTCCAAGAGGGTCCAGTGTCTATTGATCCAGAGGCAAAGTAGAACCATGTGAAAGCATTTTTAGTGAGGGAACGGAAATATTTAATCCTAAGGTTCTCATTATTTGCATGTCTCTCCGCTTCCGATATCTCGCTATATGTTCGACTGCTGATTAATTGGTATTCCAACAAACTTTGTAAACTTAGGATCTTATATCCCTTGGCAAATCAGATGCATTATATAACTGCTATAGGAGAGGCATAATTTGGCCTTCTAACTCTCAGACACCGCTTTGGGCTATAATCCTCTCTATCATGCGTGTTAGGTTATTTTCTGCCAAGATATTGTCATTTCGAATTCTATGGACAACTCCATCGCATCTTGGTTCCGACCCACCATGACTACTTCCTAGGTTGTTCTTTTTCAAACACCGAGCTTCTAATCTTTCACCTTGCCTCGTTCCATCATCTCCTTTGTGGTTCCTCTCTCGAATCACTGGGGCATCTAATCTTCAATTCTTACTAGTGGTTTTATCAATCCCTCAGGTTCTTCTCAATCATCAGCATCTACCCTTTGTGCCCCTGCCTCAATTCCCTCTAATCGCCTATAAGGTGGGTCATCAACAACTTGTTCGATGATATGTTCGTCAACCAATGCTCGGTTCTCATTATGCCTCTCATGGAGCCAAGAAATCGCTATTCGACTCATATTATCTCAATGTTTTCTCCGCTTGTCATAGCCATTTTGTACTATTGGGGCAAAGATTTTGCATAGTTTGCGCTTAACACTCCTATCATATTATGGTTACTATCATCCATCAACCGCTTAAAGCTATATGATTTTTTTGTGGTTAGGATAGGCAATGCACTATAACCCATCGACCCTTGGTTATTTGTCATGAATTGATTAGCCCCGTAACCAGACTCCCTAGTGGTGACGGTTCAAGTCAAGTTTGTAAACTCACTATAAAGATGTTGGCATCCCATAAGGGGGATTTTGGGTCTATTGCTATCGAAATGGGTGGTCTAGTTGGTGGTGGGGTAGCGAATGAGTTTGTACTCACTTTGTGGGATGATCCCAAGATAACCAAAGGTCCCCTCGATTTCTAGGGTCGAATTGTTGTTGACATGCCACTTGTTCCGCTCGTGGCTATATTATCGGGTCAAGATGCAATCGATCGGTATTCGGCGATTACCGATATTTCACGAAATGTGACGATTAGTGCCTCGCCCATGGGGCTTTTTTCCCTTGTTGATTGTTTATATTAGACATCCTATTATTTCGCTTTCGGGTAAAGGTTGTTACTATTGTTATTCTACCGCTTCCTAAGGTTCATATACTAACTTTGTTTACTCGTATGACCTTTTAATAATTATGTCTTATAATCCTTATTTTTTAATTTGTAACGACTAATGGGTCCCATCAAGTGCTAATTTGTTCACAAAGATTTTCGTGAAACAACTGCTAGTCTTCCAAACTATTGAATAAGCGTTATAATTATTATTCAAGTCTCTCGTAACTTGCGTGATCGACTAGATTGATCCTATGGGGTATGGTCATTTGATAGAATTAATAACAAAATAAGTGTTCATGTTTAAAACTTGTATTTTAAAGTGTTTTATATATATATCAGAGTACTTTTACACAATGCTAAACAACTCAATGACATGATCAAGTAAAATAACATAAACTGATTTGAACAAGTAAACGATAAAGGTTCGATTTGTAAGAAGTATAATGCATGAATACTTAAATAGCTTTTAAATGTAAAAGACTTTTAAAGTGAAAGTATGAATATAAAAGCATGAAATGTAAAAGACAAGAATGTAAAACAAAGATATAAAAGTTTTCTAGAAAATAAGAGCGTTAATGTAAAGAGTTTCTAAAATATAAAAGACTTTGAAGTAAAGAAACATTTAAATGCAAGGAAAAGTTAAATGACTTGAATGTAAAGAAGTTAAAAGACATGGATGCAAAGATAAAGGATAAACTGAAGATAAAGATGTTTATCAATAATAAAAGTTTTGGTGCACCACGTGCATCATCTTATATTCTTTCCTAGCCATGTGGTATTTTGAATGTTTACATAATTTTTTGTAATAATATATGACACACGAATCCTAACACTAAGACTTTATTTATACTACTTCTACCATAACGGTTCTGTTTATGAGATCTTGCCACGCTCGTAATACGTAACATCAAGGCTTTTCTTGCTTCCATTGCCTTCGAACCGCCTCCAAATAAGATATTTTCTAACTTCCAATTATCCTCTACCATTTGAATTTAAAATTCTTGGCCACTCGATTCGACTCACTTTATTAATACGACCCTACTACCACTTCAAGCTTCCTTTATATACATCATCATAAGTGCCATTCAAGCTCTGGTTTTAGTACATCCATTCAAGAGCCAATTCTTTCATTCCGAACTATGACATTCACTTTATTCCCACGAATACTAACATCATTCCGTTTCGAGCTACTTGACTCCATTTCGAATCATATATATCAAAATCTTCAGCCAACAGTATCCCCTACAAGAGTCATACGAAGAATATTGTGGAGGTTCCTCCAAAAACAATAGTTGTTGAATCTATGTGTTAAAGGTAGATGTCGGTTTTGATGTTAATACACTTATCTCTTTAGCAATAATGCCTAGGGTGTCCGTAATAGCGCAAGGTCAACCCATTGACCTATTCGAGTTGTGATGAAGGAGGTCATTATGACTTAGTCATCACCGAGCCATAGGAATGAAGAAGAAGTAAGTATGAGACTAATGTTAAATACTTTGATGGAGATGGAGTGCTTATCTCGAAAACTTGAAATTGCAATATGAACTCTCAAGGTTTAGTAAAAATATAGAGAATTTATTTTTCTTTATGTGGCTAAGTAGCTTAAAAGCTACTAACTACTAAGAGTTTATTTCTCTCAGTGGTGGTAATTAACAACCAAATTTAGCTTTCAAAACTGATGTCCTAAATGATGTTGGAACATCATGATTACTGGTTGTTAACAAGTTCATCACTATATTCCTGAGTGGTATTTCTGAATACCACGAGAGCGGTATATGAAGCTTCTAGCCATATCCACAAGGGTGTATGGGAAAGGCAATACTCTTAATGTCAGCAGTTATATTCATAAAGTTCTAGGAGTTTAACATCAGATAGGGCATCTGATAAACATGCCTTTCAAGTGACGACTTCTTCAATAAGTAACGGAGTGGAAGTCTGAAACTTGTACAACAAAAAAGCTAAGAAAATTTGATATGGAATATGTGAAAAGTTCCAGGTCAAGTGTATCCTTGCTTATGTGGACAGCTCAGTTACTTGATATCTCTCAAGGAGATGATGGCTCTGGATCTATAAAAGTCAAGATGATTTTATAATGAAGTCGTACTTGTTGTAATTCCCGTTCTACCTTCTTTCCCGTGGTTGTGGTTTATAATTGATTGTACGAACATACGTAGTCGATGCATATCATTAATTACAGTTACTGTGCTCACGGTATCCCAAATTGTGAATAAAATGACGTCGGTTATCCTGCATTACTTGGAGGCCGTCAAGCAAAAAGAATTTATTCGCCATTTCTCAATAAAGGGAATTTTGAGTTTCTACAAGATCGCACTCCATATGTGAATTTCAAATTCGCCGTGATTTTCTTATGATATTCGATCGGTAGCTTCCTCTCATTATTATCTACAACTTTGGATTGAAAGTCGGAAGAAAATTGCATGAGGAAGGTCCACAAAAAATTGATTTCTCCAGGATTAAACTCGAATTTTAGTGTTGAACTGCATTATGTCCACTAATTTACATATATCCTCGCTGGAAACTCAAACTGAGCGGACCTATTGCTAAACTTCTGATCGAAATCCTCTACAACTCTCATTTGTAACTCGTGGAGCTGATTCTCACCAATCAATACCAGAATTTTATTATTTGGAGTTGATTTTGAGCTGAACTGAGTAATTTTCATCTGATACGCGAGCTTCGATAAATCATATCTCGCTCGATTTTCATTAAAACGAGATGGAACCAGTGCCAAAAATTCAAAAATTTTGTTAGCTTCGATTGTCTCAAAAATACTCATTTGCAAATTCTGATTAGAAGACCCTGCTCGAGGCTTTTCTAAAGAGTGCAAATCAAACCGCATGTGTCACCATCTCAACATTATGTCGAAACTTCAAAATTTCATATCGCTCGTTCGCTTGCCCGATGGCATCAAATTTTGTTTCAAGCAAGTTAAAATCACGCTCCGACACTTTTCGCTCAGAGTCCATTTCAAATTCTCTACTAATTTGGCGCTTTTGGATTAATTAGGAAAATCATATCTGGATAATCGTAATTTGGGCTTGATTAAGGATCCAAGGGTATAATACATTTTCCTTAACAAAATTAAGGGAGGAGATTCATTTCTTTAATTTTCACCCAAAATCACATTCTCATTCTCTATAAAATCAAAAGCCAAACCGAAACAATTTTCAAATTCAACTTTCCTCCAAGCAACCACTACTGTGCCGCCACCGGCCCATCAGTACATCCGTCAACCTTCAGACCGCGCTAAGCGCACCTTCTCCGCTAAGCATGCTCTGATTTCTAGTTTCTCCTCATCGCATCATCTCTCTAATCAATCTTGATCTTCTTCTTCTTCGTCGAATCTCAAGTAGAAGGAACGATTTCATCTTAATTTCTCCTCAATTTCAAGATTTACACAATTTTACTCATCTTCTCCAATCCTCCATTGAAGATCTCAAGTCATTTTCAAGGAATCAAGGTCAATTTCAAAGATTCTCGCTAATTTGGTGTTGTGGTATTGAAGAGCAGGGAAATTCCTTCAATTTGATTAAAACTTTTTCAAGTAAGTAGCTTTATTAATATTATTAAGCTATTACAACAGCTTTTTTTGAAATTGGCGGCATTGTT